>LR140521.1:0-16417 GCA_900659605.1 Tisbe holothuriae | reverse complement strand
ATGTCCATTTTTGAAAGGCCTGTAAACCTAATTGAAAATGCATTTTTTGCCTCAAAATCATTTTTTCTAGCATCCTATCTACTCTTGAGACTATGTGGAGTGAGTTTGAGCCATATGTGCAAAATCATTATTTCCTTTACTACTGCCCCTCGGACCTCTGTGGCATGGTGTATTGCTGTAATATCAAAGTAGTTAGTGCAGCCTAACTTTTGGTTGCAGGGTAAACCTCGCACCCTGTAATTAGTTGTTAATGGTTATATATATAGTAATGTTACTTGAGTGTAAAGTTTTTACCAATTTATGGCAAAATACTATTCACAGAGCACTTAAACAATAATTCTTAATGTACTAAATCCACTGTGACTTAACTTAATTTTCCCCCTTCAGATCCCACTGTGCCTGCGACGATCTCTTCTTCAGCTGCCTGAAGAACATCAACGACGACAAGTCCCAGGCCGTCGGAAACATCTTCTTCAACGTGCTCGGACTGCAGTGTGCGCAACCCTACTTCCCAAAGACATGCGTCAAGTACGGGAGCTATGACGAGGCTCCTGACAAGGCTCCGAAGTCCCTTGCTCGGAGGAGAACGTCCAGCGTCAAGTACGAGAACCATGACGAGGCTCCGAAGTCTCTTGCTCGGAGGAGAACGTCCAGATATGAGAGCTCCGACGAGGCTCCGAAGAGCTCCGACCCGGCTCCGAAGTCTCTTGCTCGGAGGAGGACGTCCAGATATCTCTTCAGCATGTTTGGGTTGCAAGCGAGGTCTCCCAGGGTTGAGAGGAATTGCCTGGAATGGGCCGTGGATACGAGTGTAGAGCCTAATATCAAGTTTAGGAAACCCAAGACTGTCTTTTAACTTTTGAACAAACCCTGTGGGTTATGCAATAAGATATCATATGACCGTGATTTGACTGGCCGAATATATACATACAGAATTATTTAACTGATCTATAATAAAATGACAATGTTAATCTAATCCTTATTAATTTATTATCATCATGACATGTATGTATAATAGTGTGTCGGGATTTTAAAACGTTGCGTTTGCTCTCTTTTCATCCATACAATTTATATAAATTAAATTGCACGCCTTTTTTTAAAACGAGTTTCATGTCATGTAACCGTGTGTTCTTATTTAATCAATGGTTGCATTGTGAGATCGACATAATTTTTTGTCAAGATCATTTTTCAGTTTACAATCTTGAGCATAAAAAGTTCATATTATTCAGCGAGGAACATAAGTGTGGTAAAATCCAAAATTTAATTATTTCGTTCAGATCTTTTCTCACAACTTTTTTCAGATATATATCAACATAATTAACGTGAGCAGTCTTTCTCTTCTTGATTATGATAACACTACATCATTGTTCATGCAACTTGTTCTACAAAACCAGTTCTGTAACTTCACTTCTTTGTATAGCATGCCTTCTTATAGCCAAACGACAACAACTGGCAGTCCCTCTGCCCAGCATTTCGATAGTATTTGTCATGCAGCCAAGGTGTAAGTCATCAAAATAACCTGTATACAGTCCTGTCAGCCTTATATATGATGACCCTTAAAACAGTATACAGCCAACTATTGGCCATCTGAAGCCATGTTTATGTCTCTTTTAGGCTTAGTCAAGAAACTCTGCAGTAGTCTAGAATTTCTTGGCTTAGCATATGACCCTTAAAACAGGTCTTTTTCGTACTTTAACGACGTTTTAAGGCCATTTTCGTACTTTCCTACGCCGGCGTCGCCTTGCCATCCTCGTCCTCCAACCTCACGGCGGCCAGCAGCACCGTGATATCATCCTCCTTCCCGCCACGCATCTGGAACCCGTTCCTGATGGCATTCTTCGCAAACGGCGAGAGGAAATCGGGGTCTTGACTCAGCTGCCGGGCGATGAGCGCGATTGAGTTTGCGCATTGTTGGAGCCGGGTTGCGAGGTTGTTGTCCTCCGATTCGGAGGCGGCTGCGGAGGGCTTTTGCCGGTTGACGTGTGAGGTGATCTCGGAGGCGAGAAGGGAGTCGGGGACGTTGTCGAAGATGCCGTCGGTGGCGAGGAGGATGACGTCACCGTCCTCCACGGAGAACTCGTATCTGGAAACGAGGTGAATTAATGAGTTTAAAGGAGCTCTTGAGCAAAACGGTTTACGTACAGTAGAGTTATAGGAAGCAAAGGGAACTATACTATAATTGTATATTCATTGGGCAAGAAAAGTGCTTAATATGAAGCCTGAAGCCGGTTTTTGTTCTCCTTATTTCATGGGAATTGCACCGTTAATCGTGTTTGAAATCACTTTAGTATTGCAATTTTCGATTTCAAAACACAATTAGCACAAAAAAGAAAGGAGAACAAAAAACGGCTTTAGGCTTCATATTAAGCGCTTTTCTTGCCCAACAAATATACAATTATAGTATAGTTATCTTTGCTTCCTATAACTTTACTTACTGTACGTAATCTGGATAGATTTAATAAATAATATGATTTTATATCAAATTACCTGTCCGCAGCCTCCGGTTGGTCCCTCAACACATCCGACGCCATCTCCGCCGGCGGCAGACTGAGCTGGAAGGGCGTGTTAAAGAAGTGTTGCTGCTCCTGGGACCGATGCACCACAGCGCCGTCGCGGACGACCAAGAAGCCGGAATCGCCAATGTTGGCCGTGTACAGCTTCAAGTCCTCGTGGTTGAACATCATGACGCAGGCGGTGGAAGATCCGATCACAGGGTGACGGCTTTCTTGCATCTCTCTGGAATATGATGAAGAAGGAGGGTTATATTCGAAATAAACTAACACATATCTGGCTCAAAAGCCACAACGACAGTATTCATCCCCGAGTCCGATTATTAAAACTAAGGAGTTACTTTATCATAATTTCAGCCAATGAGCAAGCCATATTCCGGCTAAAGGAGTACCTAATGTATCAAGGATATCTTTGCTACTTTCTCGGCCTCATTCATGTGATCGAATTTATTTGAATGTCAAGTCAATTTTTAAACTTTAAAGCTAGGGAAACTTTCAAGGACCTTTGAGTATAAGAATATGTTGTTGAAGTTAACAACACCCATATAGGCGTAAAGAATGTTAAAACTTTGATTAATCCTTACCTGAATGCCTGCGCAATCAAACCCGCCGGCTGATTGGACTTGTAATACCCAGCCTTGACCAACCGCTCACAATTCCTCATCAGGTCAGTACTAAACTGCCCGGGGTCAACCCCATACTGCCGCCACCCTCCCACCCCATCAGCCACACCAATCACATCAGCTGAGTTGTTCCGCCTCAGTGGCGGGGGTGAGTTGGTCTGCTTAGGCGCTGCCGCTGCCGTGCGGCCTTTTCGCAGCACGTCCTCCTGCGATGCCGTGGCGTTGCTGTCCTTGTCCCAGTCGTCGAGATGCCGTGCCACGAAGTAGGCGTCGTCGCCGATCTGGCCTTTGAGGATGTTGTCAATGTTGTAGCCGGTCTTTTGTTTGGGGAAGCCGCTCACGGCTGTGACCTGGAAGGAAAGATTAAGAGCATTATTATAGACACATTTAAGTCTAGAAAAGGAAGACAATTTTTGCAAAAATAAGAATTTTCCCGGAAGTTGAAGTCAGGTACATATGGTTATGCATTGAACTCTGCTCTTAATACAGGGGTAGGGGTCATTGGGTTATGGTAGTAAACCTCTTGTAAATTAAGGCAATCATTATGCATAATTAGGCAATAATATGCTTAATCGGGGATGTTAAATATCTAATATACAAGTTAATATGATCTGAATTCCCATAACTTACCAGTTTATTCTGCTCCGATTGTTGCGCCTGCTGCGCCTCCGCCTTGTTGTTAACCACCCCAGTGACGAGGCTGCGCGACACCAGCCGGCTGAGGTTCGCAATCGTCGCCTGCATCTTCAACGTGATGCCGAGCAGCGAGGAGGGATTGTTTACATTCTGCTCAGGCTGCTGGTGATCCTTGGAGAACGTCGGCGGGAACGTGGACAAGTCTAAGATGAGATTGGATATTGAGTTTATGTCGCCATGCTGTTGCTCCGTTGGCGCCGACATTTTGACTATGACTACATTGCGTGCGTCTTGTCCCAAGGCCTTTGTGTATATGCGACTATGTAGCCCACGCAATGTTCACGCGAACGAGCGCGCCCGCTAATGATGTTGTACTATCCTGGATGTGGAGTCTCTCTCTCCGTAGACTCTATAGACATATGCAGACAGCTGAGCTAACAGAGCTGCTGCTAAGAGTTGGGGTTGTGTAAGTTTTGGGATTTGCTTAAGTGGTTGGTGTTAATCAAATGAAAAGAGATGTCCAATGTGGAGTTTTACGCATTGCAAAGAAACATATTTTTACATTGAAGACGTCGAAATAACAAGTCTCTAAGAAATTATGCAAAGGATCACTACTTAATGCATAATTGATCTGAATTCATGGTAGCTCAATGGTATATGTTCTATATACATACACAATCATAGAAGCAGTTTAAGCAACAAAGACAATACTCGTTCTATAACAGACGGTCTTGGCAACGTCTAAATATGTGAGAAATCTCTTCTCATGATTTGTAAACAAAGCGCGTTCTTGGACGGCTTTCAAGCGACAAAAGCCTTGACCATTGTGTCATGGGATAGGAGAGAAAGCTTACTTAAGGAAAAACAATACTCTGTAGAGAAGGTAAAGTAAGGCTGCCGCCACACAACAATGTAAAATATTAGCAGATAGAAGAGAGTTTACCAATAATAGTCTGCATAGAAGGTAAAGTAAGGCTGCCGCCATACATGAAAGTAAGAGCCAATTATTAGCAGATAAAAGAGGAGCAAAATAATAGTCTGTATTAAAGCCTACAATAAAAGAAGGGAGTAATGGCCTAATTAGCCTCCATTTTTGTTTCATCACGGGCTGATGACGTCACACGTTTCTGTGACAATAACTCTGCACTCAACTCTCAGGTCCCACTAAAGTTGCCTTTCTGCTGAGTCTAACGCAAAGAAATTCAAAAGTTTTGATTTCAAAAAAATATACGAGAAGTGCTAACCCTTCCTTTAATTGTTTGTATTAAAGAAGGTGTGTGGCTTCTGAAAAATGATTTCGAAACCAAAACTTATCTCCTTGCTTTGCATTTTTGCAGGGGACGATATCCTGCTTATAAGGAATAAAGCCATGCATGGTTTTCAAAATGGATTAAACATTAGTGTGTCACCTTTTTACATAAACATATAAATAAGTACGGATAGAGTAAAATATAATATATTAACTTGCAGTGCAGTAGAACTTTAGTACAACAGTATAATAGTACACAATAAAAAATTGTAAAGCATGGTTATGGACAGACTCCAAAATATCCTTTCATCCCTACCCCTCTCTTTTTGCCAGAGAGAGAAAAAGGAAGTTGGGTCTGATTTACTAAAACAGTATCAGGATTAAATCATTTTAAATTGGAGATTTATTAAATAAAGATGTCGACATATGCATCTAAGTTTTTGTAAACCTAACTCTGACCATTTTTCTGCCCTGGAAAAAGGGTTGACGGATAGAATAAAAAAAATTCCGCAAGGCATGATTGATTTTACATACATTAATTCATTAATAGCCATTGACAATTAACTGTAACATGTGCAGTTCAGTTATTGAACTTAATTTAAGAGTTAGGATGGCTATATTTAGCAAACCCCAATATGCCTGCAAATGCAGTTTTCACATTATGGCAAACTCTGACTGCATGGCCTAAATAGCTGCTGCCGTGACTTCTACTGCGCCTGGTGGCCCATGGGCAGAGCAGGCAGACGTTCATTTATTGGCCCATGTAGGGGGGACACTATTCTTTGATTGTAGGCTTTAGTTCAACAGATTACCATATGTGCATTTAACTGCAATGGTCATTGACGCAATCAGATGATATTTAGATCAATCAAAGATAAGAAGGAGAGCATTATTTCGACGGCAAAAAACTACAAAGAAAAAACTATGGATGACGTCATCATAGTTGAAATAACGATTGCTATATAGAAAACGTTATTTCAACTATCAAAACTACACTGAGTGATACTAGGCCGAGTGATACTGTTGCGTCGCTCAGCTTCGCTCTGCTCGCAACGCAATGTTCAGCTCGGCTCGGATTCCCGAGGCCTGCCTGAGCACAGAAAACAGAGCACTGAAAACGCCGCACAGTATCACTCTGCCTACTGAGTTTCTGAGTCGCAAAAACGAGCTTGAGCTGAGCAGAGCCGAAAGCTAGCTGAGTCCTCACCCAGCCCAGCTGGCACCAGAGATTTTTTTTCTCTTCTGTCGCCCTCAGGAGACAAGGGAAGACAGAGCAGTAAAATGGCGACAAAAGAAATTTTTAAAGAGACATATACAACACATTCTAAAGTACTAACATTGTATACTAGTTAGTGTTACTGATTTATTTTAGATTTAGTAAATTTGCATTTCTGAAAACTGAAGTACAAACTGGCTTAATTTGAGTTAAAGAAAACTGGCTGAATTGCTCCAGATCAGGCAACCCTAAAAACTGGCAAGACAAGTCACAACAAAGGCACGTTTTGTTGCCAAACTTAAGCTTAAAACAAACTTAAGCGGGCTTGAGCCCTTTAGCTATATTTTGTTCAATATGACTGAAATAACACAATGCATGTTATGCTGTGCTTTAATAAGCAACTTAGCATCTACAAAACAGCACCATCTGCAGGTAAGAACATTGGAGTTTATACAACAAATGAAAAACCACTTACTATTATATTTATGTATTGTACTAAAAATGGTGCCTTTGCTATCAAACCTTTGAGCCCCATCTTTTGGCATATAACTAATGTACTAAAAAGTGGCTCTGCTGGCAAATCATTTGCCGAATAAAGTATTGAGACGCACATTTTGGTACATAACTAATGTACTAAAAAGGGTGGCTCTGCTGGCAAAGCATTTGCTGAATAAAGTATTGAGCCCCATATTTTTGTACATAACTAATGTACTAAAAAGGGTGGCTCTGCTGGCAAAGAGCATTTTCCGAATAAAGTATTGAGCCCCATATTTTTGTATATAACTAATGTACTAAAAAGGGTGGCTCTGCTGGCAAAGAGCATTTGCCGAATAAAGTATTGAGCCCCATATTTTTGTATATAACTAATGTACTAAAAAGGGTGGCTCTGCTGGCAAATAGCATTTGCCGAATAAAGTATTGAGCCCCATATTTTTGTATATAACTAATGTACTAAAAAGGGTGGATCTGCTGGCAAAGAGCATTTTCCGAATAAAGTATTGAGCCCCATATTTTGGTATATAACTGTTCCAGATGCAGTATCATATCGGCACTATTTTATATATAATTGCAACCTATTTCCTCGTGTATTTTTTTCTTCATCTTTCATGGTACGTGGTGTGTGTCACCATGAGCTTCAAAGAAGACAACACGTTGCCACCCCCTACAGCAACTCCTTGGACCTTGAAAACACCGCGGAGCTGTACAACTCAACAACAACACCACATACCTTTACAACTCTGAGAAATACTCCGTGGACGACAACAACACCACGGATCCCTGCACCAAGAAAGCCCGGAATAGATATCAGGACACCCCATGCAGGGTAAGGGAAAAAGTAATTATTTGGTAGTGCATAGTTCATGTATATAGTCTTATGGGGCTAAATGTGCTTGTTCCAAGTATGCTCTGTTTTGTAAAAGTAGCTATATACTAATAATTTGAACTACTTTAAAAAGTAAGTAAAATACATATATGGATGTAAATTGTCACTAAAAAGTAATACTGCGTGCTGTGTTTGTTAGCATTAAGTGGTGATTAAAGTATGAGGCTATGAGCCCTTGTTTGTAAGAAGTAATAATATTTTGAAAGCCAAAATTTTGTTGGTTAATGTAGGAACATCTTTCAAAAAGTAAGTAGTTAGCAAAAGTATAAATGTAGGTAATAACATAAGGTGGTGAACTCAGCTGTCTGACAAAATTGCATTTAATAATGAATATAGTTGCAAAATTATTTTTCAAAGGGACTCAATATCATATTTGACAATTTTCAATTTTGCAGGATGACGTGCGCTCGCAAGGACGAGGTGCGCTCGCAAGGACGAGGTGCGCTCGCAAGGACGAGGTGCGCTCGCAAGGACGAGGAGGTGCGCTCGCAAGGACGAGGTGCGCTCGCAAGGACGAGGTGCGCTCGCAAGGACGAGGTGCGCTCGCAAGGACGAGGTGCGCTCGCAAGGACGAGGTGCGCTCGCAAGGACGAGCTCATCTTTCCTTATACATTTTTTTTCTTGTTCCTACATGGTTTGTGTCACCATTACCTTGAAAGAAGATTACACAATGCATCTAATGCCACTCTACCTCCTACTGCAACTCCTTGGACCTCTAATACCTCAAAAGCTCTGGGAAGCGCTGCCGCCGCCGCGCTTGCAGAGGACGCGCTTGCGGAGGACGTGCTTGCAGAGGACGCGCTGCTGCCGCCGCGCTTGTAGAGGATGCGCTACACTTGCAGAGGGGCGTGCACTCAGTTTAAGTGTACCCGACAAAAATAGCGGGCTCATTACTTTATTAAGACAATTATTGCAAGCAGAGCCGCACCATACAATTTAGTGTATTTTCATTTTTATTTAAAAAAAATATACTTGCAAACATTTGAAAATAATTGGTTGACATAATATGTAGCCAGTGGAGCTATATTAATATGATGGTCTTTGTTTGCAAAGTCCCGATAATTTTATTTTGAACATCTAAAAATATTTTCTGCTTCTGCAATGTATTTCTGTTAACTATAAGGTTGTTAAGTATATGTGTAATGATATGAAATGTATTAAAATAAGTTGGTTTGATCCCGAATCTGCTGGATCCTGTATATTATATACTACTGCAGATAAAACAACATAAAATGTGTTTTTTCATAGTATTTAATGTAATTTTCTCTTCTTTTCAGCAGCATCATTCCATCTTTAACCCAACCGTTTCACTTGACCTGGATTCCCTCTTCTCATGTGACACTGTCACAATAAATGGAAATTTCTTGTTAAGACTTGAACAGACGCATCCTACATATAATGTAACAGTTACCCTGCCTAATGATATTCAGCCACAATATACAGCCTCCACACCAAAAGTAATTAAACAAAATGATGCTATTGAGCCAACAAATATGGAAACCAATGTTACAATAAGTTCTCCTTTTGAAGCAGTTAATAAACAATTAAATACAACCGAGGTCACATTTAAGAAAGATGGAGTTATTGAATTGCCAAATTCTAATGATGAAACTGTTGTGGAATCTTGTGGGTCCCTAGTCGCAGAGAATAATGACCAAAAAGTTCCCGGTGTTAAACTAGGTACTGATTTATTTAAAGGCCAGATATTTGAATCTTTTAGGGATTTTTCAGAAGTTGTTGATGAATATTGCACTCAAAATTTTACGCATTTAAGAATAGTGGATTCATTAAAAAGAAAATCTGGTGACAATTTAGAAAATTGCCCATATATTAGAGTTCGCTACCGTTGTGTTCACTTTGGCAGTAAAGTTGATTCTAAGAGTCAATATAAAAGAATCAATCAATCATATAATGCCACTGGCTGCAACTTTGAATTATATTTAACATTTTCAATGCAAAGACAGTCCTATATTTTACAAAAAATAAATGCAGTCCACTCTGGTCACGCAGTAACAGAAGAAGCTTACCGAAATTATCCAAAGGCTAGACAACTTAATGATGATCAAAGAAAAAGATACATTGAAGACGGATGCATTGCTTTTGGGGCAAAGAAGGCTCGTATGCGACAAATTATAGCGCACGAGACTGGTAAAGTGCTTACTACTCAAGATATTACCAATTATATTGCAAAATTATCAAAAGCAGAATATAATGAATTGGAGGAATCAATAAAAATGTGCGAAAATGCTGCTCAGTCTGATAAAGGGGCCACATTTAAAGTCATTTACGGAAATAATACTGACGACGAGGAGCTTCAAGGAGAGGCAAAGGTGGTAAAAATACTTTTCTACCAGTCTTCAAACATGAAGGCCATATTTCGAGCAAATCCTACAATCCTTTTTACTGATGTAACATATAAACTATTGAGTTGTGGATATGTATTAGCTCTTTACTTGGTCAATGACAATTTTTTGAGATCAAAGATTATTGCATGGGCCATTGTCTCCAGTGAAAAAACATATATACAAGAAGAGTGCATTAAGACACTCATAGAGGCCAACAGTAAAGAAGATGTTGAAAAAATTAGATATGTTATAGTTGACAAAAGTATGGCAGAGATATCTGCTTTTAATAGTATTCTACCAAATGTCAAAATAATCCTGTGCCGTTTTCATGTCATGCAAGCAGGGAAACGTCATGTTTCAAACAAAATTCAAGCCAGCAAAGAATTAAAGGGAGATATGGTTACAATGTTTCAAACCTTGGTTTATGCTAATCATGAAGATGATTATACATATGCATATAATGAACTACTTAAAAAGACTGAAATTAAGGAATGGAAGCCATTTATCATATACTTCAATAAAAATTGGCATCCTATACGGGACCATTTTGCATTTTGCTTTTTAAAGCAAGATCCACTGCTGCAAGGAAATTTTACCAACAACAAATGTGAAAATACCAACGCACAACTTAAACAAATTGTATCGCGGCAGGGTAAATTAAGTAAACTGATAGCTGCACTTTTTGAAAAAGAATTTGAACAACAACTTAATCACAACAGACGCATATACTTGCAGGAAAATAAAACATTTTTACCAGTCTTACTAAATGACCAAAACGAAAAAGAACTCATATCAAGTTGTAATCCATACCTTCATAAGGATATTATATTACTTATTTTAGAGGAGTACCGTCAGAGCCATAAAGTTGATGTAAATATGTGTACTCATCAAGTTGATGCCAATACATGCACACAGACTTCACATAAATGTACATTTTTTGTATCCTTTGGCCTTCCTTGTCGGCATATATTTAGTGTACGGAGAATTCAGAATGAACCAATTATTTCTCTTGCAATGATTGATAAGCATTATGTGGATCCAGTAATTTTGTCAAATAATAAAAGCACATCTAGTATTTATCGGCAAGTTTCTTTGCCAGCACATAAATATACAAATGCAAGTCAACTATGCAAAGACATTCCTGCTGCCTTGTCTAATTATGAAAATGAGCCATTTAATGAGAGGTTAGGGGAATTACAAAAGCTAAAAACATTCCTTAATAATAATGTTAAGTTTTCAATATTGCCCAAGAATAGTGCAGAATTTCCTGATAATCTCATGTTATCCCCTCGGAAAAGAAGTCACTACAAAACTTCAGGACATACCCAGATATTATATTCTAATAAAATAAAAAAATACCAGGAAGCACCAGAAAAAAAAGAAAAACCATCAAATGATCTAGAAATGTCTGAAAAACAATGCATATCAAAAATTAAGGATCTTGGCTGCTCAGTGATTTGGTCCAAAAACGATTTTAATTGTCTAAAAGACCCAAATCTAGTTGGATCAGATAAATTTCTGAATGATAATCATTTCTATTATGCAACATTTTTACTAAAGCTTCAATTTAACATGGTTGATGGCTTGGAACCTGTACTAAATTATAAACTTGCTGGTTTTGCACCTGCATTAGGTAAAACGTTTGTGCAACCCATCCATTCTGGTTATGAACACTGGACTGTGTTAAGCAACATTGGGATCAATGAAGAAAAGCTACCCACGGAAGTTAATTTATATGACTCTAAAATTACATTAGATGATCACCAAAATCCTACAGTTCCACCAGCAGTTGAATGGCAAGCAGCTCAAAAATTAAGAAAGCAAGATACTAATAACCCAACGGAATATGTAATCAATATTATTTCCTGTCAACAGCAGTCAAATTCATATGATTGTGGATTACATGCAATTGCAAATATGACTAGTCTTCTTTTTGAAAAGGACCCTCGAAATATGTTCTATGAAAGAGAATCTATGAGACAGCAATACACAGATATGGTCCTTAAAGCAAATATGGACCTTTTCAAGTTCACGGCAAAAGATTGGCAGAACAAATCCTCCTTTGGGCCAAATATTAAAATAGCAGGTATTAATAAGACTCTTGATGGTGATCATGAATATACATTTAAAGTAATATGCAACTGCAAAATGCCAGAATCATATTCCAATACAGTTTACTGCGATGTCTGCAATAAGGAATATCATAATAAATGTTACTTTATCCCAGATGATATTGTCCAGGAAAAGGCATTTAAATTTACTTGTTATAATTGTCGACAATGTGGAGAGTGGCAGGGAGTTAAATTTAATGCTCTGAGAACTGAACATGTCCTAATGAAATTCACAGAAAAATATAAGTCTGTTCCAATTAATGGCCATGCCATATACACTGTCAAGAGATGCAAAAGAGCAATTGAGTATTATGTTCCAGATAAGAATTCGCTCACCACACTTGATGCATTAATAGGCGAGTTTGACTTAAATAGTTTTGTTAAAAAACAAGGGGAATTCTTTGATACAGTTCAAAAGTATTACGTAAATGATACATACCCATTTAAAGACTTTTCTATAAATGAACTGATGCACTTGGCAATCTTATTAGTAACTGATTTAGAAGATATTCACTTCCCTCCATTTCATGAGGTTAAGAACAACAATCCCTATATATTAACCAGTAGCAATGGCAGCCAGTACTTAAAACTACAAACAAAATGGTTAAAAACGGTAAGAATGTATGTCATTAAGGATATTTCATACAAGGTGGATTGCATTATTAAGAAGGATAAAAACTTTGATGATATGACATCTACATATACCACCCTGTATGCAAACATCAAAGAAGGTTATAAGCACTTAAAGGACATTCTGGAATTAAAGGAAAGCCAATTTGCTTCTGAGGACCATTCTAGCCTGCAAGAATTAGTTCAGAAAGCTAAACAAATAAAAAGTATAATATATTTTGCTCAAATAAAGTTAGACAGGTACAAGAATGATCAACTAAGAGACAAATAAGACAAAACGATAATTTTTACAATCCACCTATAGTCCTATACAATATATCAGCATGTCAAAGTAAATGACACCAATATATATTATGTACTAAAGCCACATAAAAAAGACAATGCTTCTCCTGTGCATAGCCTTCCCGTGGCGAGTAGTGTTTAGTAGTCTCCTTAATTGATGAAACTAAT
Source organism: Tisbe holothuriae (assembly GCA_900659605.1). Lineage (NCBI taxonomy): Eukaryota > Metazoa > Arthropoda > Copepoda > Harpacticoida > Tisbidae > Tisbe > Tisbe holothuriae. The sequence goes on along the minus strand of LR140521.1, from coordinate 3,263 downwards.
ATGCACATTTATATATATGATTAGAAAAAATAAATCTCCACCCTTAACCTGTTCTCCTCCGTCAACTCCACGGCCTCCCTCATTCTGTACTCCGTCAGCAACAAGGGCGCCGCTCACAATATTATAGCGCGACAAGAGCTCTCATGGGAGAGTCGCGTCGCCAACAGCCATTGCCTTTAACGAGAGAAAGCTGAGAACGGAATAGATGCAACTCAAGTGGGTAACTCAATAGTCGGAAACAAGCATTACATAGTTCAACATGTGCGACACTCATTCCGGGAACTTGGGATACTGGGATGATGCTGGTCCTCAGGATAGTACCATGTTCAACCCAGTATACGAGGGCGAGGTAGACGATGACCTTAGGAAGGCACTACTGGGCCATAATAATATGCTAAAGTTCTCAGTAAAGCAAGGTCTGTAAGGGAAGCATTTGTAGGCGCTCCACCGGCTGAGGATCTACCCCGATGGCCTGAACAAGAACCTCATGTACCACAAGAAGCACGCAAGGGGAACGACGCCCATTGAGACAAGATGGAGACGAGCTGCCTGCAGCCAAAGTAAAAATCTGCTTATCACAAAGTGGATGAAATAATTCATTCAAAGAAAAAGTATATGAAGAGGTCAAAATTATAGACGGCTATGAAAATTCGTCGTTCAGTAAACCTTAACGGATCATCAAGCAATTACCACTGTTAAAACGGGCTCAGCAAGCTCTATCCAAAGAGCTGTGTCCCAGCCAGATTGGTCCAGGCGTTCAGGAGCGGCGAGGTCAAGACCTTGGGAGGGAGGAACAAGAGGGACAGGCTCCAGTCCAAGGACGGGCCCAAGATGGTCCAGAAGTGGTTCAAGCTCATCTGGTGAGGTCAGTGGAGTACCAACCACCAGTTCCACATCCTTGCTGCAAGGCGCCCCCGCCCCCAGGTCCCACACGGCCTGTCCGAACATGAACAACTGTCCAAGAAGTTTACAAAAACAAAAGTCCAGACGCCTACAAATATTTGACGTCCCGTGAATTTCCCCGCACAGAGGAACCAAAGGCACTGTTAGAACGGATTCAGCAAGCTCTATCTAAAGAGCTGTGTAACAGCCAGATTGGTGCAGGACTGCAGGCGTTCAGGAGCGGAAAGGTCAAGACCATGAGAGAGTAGAATAAGAGGAACAGGCTCCAGGCCAAGGTCACCAGCTAAGGGACTTCCAAACACCAAAAATTGCTCATCTTCACACAATAGGTCCTAAGAAAGGCCCTCTAACAGGTCATGAAAGGCCCTCTAACAGGTCATAAAGCCAGCCAGACGACCACTAGCTATGTCGGACCACACGAAGGGGGCCAGTGTGGGTGAAGGTTCATCTAACAAACTGTTTTGAGACCAATTTCACACCAATTTTCGAAATTTAAAGCTTTAACAGGTGAAGAATCACGGGATGTAAATTGTGGCCATAAATTATACTCCCAAGAATACTTGTCTAAAAATAAACTGTGAAAGTGACGGCTTAATGTCACGTGTAACCTTTTTATAGTGAAATCAACATTTATTTAATCATTAATTTAGTAATGAACATGAACCCATATACCAATCTACAAATCCAAACCATTAAGGAAGACGTGGAGTTCGGGTGGCAGCAGCGCCTTTAGCTGCTGGATATTGGAGACAGTCTGATATGGCGCCCCATGAGCAAGCTTTATCTGCAAAAACAAAAATCAAATTGATATAGAAATATTCATGGGAAAAAGGGTCAAAGATTGCCGTAATATTATCCAATAAACAATTTTGAACCATGTGTCTACATAATTACATTTAAGTGCTTTTCTGAACTGTTATATCACAGGAGCGGTAAGAACACTTTAAGAGCACTTTTACCGTGTGAAACCCTTTGGGTATCTAAGTGCAATAAAAGACATATGTTAAAAACAATATCAAACGGACATGTATTATTATAACGATCGGATACTAGAGTTCAGGGAAGCGGTAGCAAAGAGCGAGGTCACGTCCCCAGTCGAGGGCACGTTCCACCCGGTTAAGACGTTATTTACCAACTTTTAAAGCCCCTTATAATAATGATATCATTACCTTTTGTTTTCCAGACACAGGACAGCGCCTAAACGCAACAATGGCCTGAAAAAGAGAAAGAAAAGAATTATCCTTGTCCCTGTAATTAGATAGTTATGGGCCAATTGGCACTTGTGAACATTAAGGGGTCATCCAGACAGGCATTTTTCATTTCATTTCTGCAAAACATTTTTTCCAGGGCTTATAATATTTCTCTACCTGTGCTGGAGGTGTTAATGTGTTAGTGAATTATTCCAAGACCAAAAAATGTTTGGCAGAAAGGAAAAGGATAATGACAGAAACAGTAAAAAAGACGGCAGAAACACAAAAAAGCCTGTCTTGATGATCCGGGCATTGATCCCTAACAGGTATTTTTATTATACCCTACCTTGGCCTTCTTAAGTTTCCTCCCAATGTAATCCAAGACCTCTCCACTGTGGGTGCAGTGCTGCTTAAAGAACAGCTTTGGCGGCTTCTGGGTAAACTTCTTTGCAAACAGAATTTCTTCAAATGTAGAGTTTGGACCGCTGAAACAAATGGAAAAATCACATTATAAATATTATTGCGTTTGAACGGCACTTCCGGGAGTAAAAGACGGACGCAGAGCGGTTGATATGCTTACAAACTTATTGATACTTGAACAGAAAATGATAGATGATCGTTGTGTCGGACCTAAGCCTGGGCTTAATGCCGATGGGAGTCGACCTCTTGGAACTCTTCCAATACCTGACCAGGGAGCCGCTTGAGGGGCTTGACCATGGAATGGGCAAACCCGCGGGCGCGCGTCGTGTACGCGTCCCGCTAGCGAGCGCTGAGAGCGCGCAGGGCTTCCCTTGATGGCTCATGGTTTCACAGTTGCTATTAAATGGTACAGGAGAATGGACGGACAATAGTAACCTAATGTGTATATAATAACTACAAGTGTGTAATGTAATATTACGGAATAAATACTAGTGTTAAGAACTGCATCCTAGTGCGTGACGATTACCTCCGCTACGTGCGCGTCGACCGCGCCAACGTGTCTGCCGCGACCGTCGTGTCGATCGTGGAGACGTCCTATCCGTACGACTACCTAATCAACAACAACCAGTTAAGGACCATGTTATACAATTAATACTAGTAGTTGCATGCATAAATGATTCTAACGATGTGCTCGGACCTGACCCTGAGTATCATGTCTGCTATCGCGTCTAGGCCAGTGAGCTATTAGTA
>LR140520.1:0-16418 GCA_900659605.1 Tisbe holothuriae | reverse complement strand
CTTGCTAAACACCATTCTAAATAACTTACCACTCCTGTCCACGCATGGCATACAAGATTTCTGTATGTCTTCTGGTCAACATTCAGCAAGTCGCTGTTTTGCAATATGTCATTGGCTCTTGTGAAACAATCATCAAATGTGTCAGACATCCGCTAGGGATAAACAAATTACACACTTATTTTTTCCTGAGGTGATTGTCATGCTGATAATTGTAATGTTTCCTACCTTAAACTCCTGTTCATTGCACTTATCCGTGCTGAATATGGTCCTCCTGTTCTCTTCGGATTCCCCTCCCTCTTGCGGCATCGGAATGCCATGATTGAGGTTTGCTAGAGCAGCTAAGAGTAGCACAGTTCGGAACATAATTGAATGTCTAATGTTTATTCATTAGTTTATTGAAACATGTCTTCCTTTTGTTCTTCAATTGGTATTAATACTTATTCAAATGGCTCCAACTGTTAAATATTGACAAGTTTTCCTCTTTAAATTTATGCTGATGCTACAAATTAACTAAGTGCGCGTATAACCTTTTTTCCTGTTTTTCTTCTTCTTTCATTAATGAGCCAGTCATGTATGTTAAATGGCCAATAACTATTGCATTGGACCTCCGTGGTTTATATACATACTTAACAGGAAACATTCCCCATTTGATGGGAATTCCCCACACATGGTAGAACATGTGCATACATACACATTGGCGTGACATTGCAGTTTATAATTTATAAAAGTTCACTTATTACTTTAAAATGCCTACATTTAAAATTTAAGGACTATGAATGTCTTTCCTATTTCAATAACAATATTAAGGACTAGTGATATAGTATTAAACTAATTAACCAGACATATCCAATGAAAATATATATAACTACGTAAAGACCGGAGATCAGTGCGGAAAACGGAATTTAGCACAAAACATTGTTGTACTAGAGCTGAGACAAGAGTTCCAAAAAGACTGCTGGCTGCAGGGACTTACTCAGTCACAAGGCATTCAGGGGAGAAAATATATAAGGAGAAGGAAACTCCGCTAGGAAATCTTGCGGGAAATCACGGAAATTGCGCATTTAAGATTCCTACGCGCATGCGCACTTGCGACTGTCATTAATACCGGCGCCAGTGCGCATGCGCACCAGAATCTTAAATGGATTGTTTCCGTTATTTCGCCGTCAGTTTTGCCTCAGGCACCTCAGTAATTCCCTTCTCCTTATATACTTTCTCCCCTGAGTAATTGCAGTGAGTGCGCTGGCCGCTGAGCTGAGAAAACAACGATTGAAAACGAAGCAGCCGAGCACTAGGGATGTCATAACGCAAAACGAAAGTTCAATATTTTTCCCCACTCTCTGCATCGTAACCCCCTTTTGGTACTTTTAAAGTTGTCATGAGTTATTTATAAATTTATTTTATGCTTTTTATTCTTTCTTTAGAGATTTCTCGGCTTTGTTTCCATAAGTAAATTTTAAAGCAGCTCACTAGGTTCTAAATTGCCCCAAAGTTACATCGTTCCTTCTTTCTCTTCTCAGCCTTTTCGCTCGGTTTTTGTCTCGACTCTTATTCTTCTCCCTTCTTGAACAACTGAGCTCTTCCAATCCAATTGTAATGCCCGAGTGGAAATCGGCCGAAAACACCCTCAACTCCAATATATTTCTTCTCAGCAGCCTCAGCAGCCTCCAAACGCCTTTGGAAGTTGAGCACTCAGTCATTCCGCCCAGCCTGCTGGCAACACCTCTCAAGGGAAACAAGTCTTTCAGGCAAAGAGAGAAAGAAAGCTGCCGTCGCTGCCGTTCCACTGTGAGCTCTGTCGGCTGTCATTCTCCTTCTATCAAGTCATCAGTCTGGCACAAGAGACACTCCCCGGCTGCTTGTGAACCCCTCCAAGGTGCTCCTTCCCACCATGGCTCCGCACCTCGCCCTGCTTCTGTCCGTGTGCCTTTCCCTTCCCGTGGCGTTTTGCGGCGTCCACCCGCACCACTCGGAGCGTGTCGAGGACGGCGCGTTCGCACCCAGGGACGCCCACCACGGGCACGGAGAAAACCACGACAACTCCTTCGACCATGAGGCGATCCTAGGTAGGTCGATATCATACAAATAAGGTATAAACATGACTTACATGAGATGAATGAGAACAAGGTGTTTCCCCATTTATGAATGAATTTTGAAAAAGGTAGTAGGAAACAGTAACCAATGACATCTCTAACATACAGTAGACACTAACTAATAGTAGCTACAATATATCAGAAATATATATTAATTGTCTGTAATCTACTAGAAAATATTCAATTAATCTGGAATTGTGGCTCCGCCTAATATGAAAAACGTAATTATTATCCCATTGAAACATAATTTATTTTGATAATATTTCCTTCTAGGCTCCGCCAAGGAAGCGGCCGAATTCGGCCACCTCTCCCCCGAGGAAGCAAAGAAACGCCTCACCATCCTCCTCGGCAAAATGGACCTCAACTCTGACTCGCACATCAGCAAAACCGAGCTGAAACAATGGATCTTGCGCTCCTTCCGCGCGCTCTCCGAAGAGGAATCGACGGAACGCTTCCTCGACTACGACACGGACAAGAACGGCGCCGTGACGTGGATCGAGTACCTCTCGGAGGAGTTTGACGCCGACGACCAGGGCGATGCCAAGGAGGAGGAGGAGAAGATCCGGGTGGACCCCGACAAGGCGGACGAGTACAAGCTGCTGGAGGAGGACCGGGTGCTGTTCGGGGCGGCGGATAAGAATGGCGACGGCGTGTTGGACACGGCCGAGTTCTTGGCGTTCTCCCACCCGGAGGAGGTTGTCGAGATGCATCAGATTGTGGTGGATCAGGTGATGGCGGAGAAGGACAAGGATGGGAATGGGATGATCAGCTTCCAGGTGAGACTTCTATAATTTTATGTTAAGGACCTTCAAAATGTTATATCAGTATTTTCACTGGTAAACTGTTCATTTTAATCTTCATGAAGCTATAGTTTTAACAACATCATTCTGATTCAATTTATGACTTCCTTCTTCCAGGAGTACATGGGCGACCGCGGCGCCGACCACCCCAAAGACTGGCTCCTCCAAGAGAAGGACCGCTTCGACAAGGAACTGGACAAGAACCACGACGGCGGCCTGGACCGCGTCGAGGTCCTCGCCTGGATGATCCCGTCCAACGAGGAGATCGCCGAGGACGAGGCCACGCACCTCTTTGCCGGCTCCGACGACGACGTGGACGGCCAGCTCTCGTTTGCGGAGGTGCTCGAGCATCATGATCTGTTTGTCGGCAGTGAGGTGACGGATTACGGCGAGCATCTGGAGAATATTCACAAGTTCCAGGATGAGTTGTAGTAGAGCTCTCTTTTTTATAGTTTGTTAATCTATTGCTTTAACTATTTAACTAATACCCCGATGATGTACAAGAAGATCTGAAGACTTTATGTTTTAAACAAATTGTGTATTGACTGCATTTATAATTTACTCATGTTCTGTTATAAAATCCCTGTTAAATACTGTACATCAAGCCTAATCTTATTAAAAGGGTCTTACAAAAAGAAAGTCGCCGCTGTACACGCTCGTTCAGCTTTTAGTAGAGGCAATTGTACACATAATTTATAATGATAATTAGTAATAATTACATTATTTACATAGAATTTAGAGATTATAAATTGGTAATTAGTTTTATACATGCATTTGAAATATCGCGCTTATTTTAGGGCTACCTTCTCTTATTAATTGTACGAGTAAATATCTTCCCAACTTGTGCTCTATAATTGTGCTTCAGCTTCACGTTAATAACTCTTCTAGTCAAGTAATTATGTCAGAAAATTATAACTGCCTTTTGCTGATATTTATTAAGCGTTAAGATTTAAGGTATATTGCACCAATCTTTACACCGTTTAGTTTTCTGTCATCCCTAACCCGTCAACTCCCTACTTTCCCTTCGCCTGGCTGCCTGAGGTCGCCTGAGTCAAAACTGAGTCAAAACACAAATTTCATTTTCTACCTGTCACAAGATTAAACCCTGAAGTAAATCCTAAAGTGCGTTCAAGATCCGGCGTCCACCATGGCGACCACGTCCGACCTGTCGCTCCTCCGGCGCAAACTCGCCGCGTCCGACTACGTCCCATCCGTCTACGTCGCCGAGCTCGCGTCCCGCTGCGTCGGCGGCCACGAGCTGCTCCTCCAGCGCAAGAACATCGCCACCCTGGCCGAGGACACGCACGCCCAGCTCAAGAAGAACGTCTACAGGAACTACGGCCAGTTCATCGACACGGCCAAGGAGATCTCGTTCCTCGAGAGCGAGATGTATCAGCTGTCGCATATGATCACGGAGCAGAGGAACTTGCTGGGGACGATGGCGGAGACGAGCTTGCTGGGGGAGAAGGCGCCGGACGTGGCTGGGGAGGTCATGGCTGCGAAGGAGGACAGTGAGAAGACCAAGGCTGAGGATGGCAATAAGAGGTAACAACTAAAGGGCTATAAAGGAGTAACAACGTTAACTTAATACTGATGGTAGCACGCGGTTTATGTCTCATTTTCCAGTGCAAAGTCTGATTTTGAATCCGGCCGCCGTCGATTATACGACCTCCTGGAGAAGGTCGAGGGCTGCAGTCACGTGACGGACGTCCCATCCCGGTTCCTACTCCACGACGGACCCCTCGTCGAAATGGAGGCCGACCAGAGCTCAGCCCTGCACCGCGTCCACGGCTACCTCATGAACGACGGCTTCATGGTCGCCACCTGGATCACCGACGCCCGCGGCCCGGTCCGATTCAAGTACTCGTGCCTCTACGAGCTGGACAGCCTCGCCGTGGTCAACGTCCGGGACGGCGGGCTCAAGAACGCCTTCAAGCTGCTGCACTTCCCGGACACGCGGCTGTTCCAGTGCGCGACGGCGAATGCCAAGATTGAGTGGATGGACGCGTTCGAGGAGTCGAAGAAGCGGCGGCAGAAGGAGCAGGAGACGCAGGCGTTGAAGCGGTCGGACACGATCTCGCACCGGGAGCGGAACCGGCTGAAGCAGGCGTCCATCAGGCGGCAGCTGCAGATGCATCAGCGGAGGAAGAACCCGTTCGTCAAGGGGGACTCGACAGAGTCGGCAAAAACGAACAACAACCCGTTTGACGAGGACTTCTACGAGGACGACGAGGTCGAGGCTGTGTCCGCTCGTGGTGGCGGTGGGAACACTCAGCCTGACTTTGAGTTGCCTGAATGGTTGGCTGAGCTCTCCGACGATCTGGAGGTCTACATTGCCCAGCGGGAGTTTGACTCGGCGGTTGACTTGGTGTTCAAGGCGAAGGAGTTCTGTGCTGAGCACGCTGCAAAGCCCCTTGTCAGGGAGGCTGCCAACAGGCTCGACAAGCGGAAGACGCACTTGCTGGACGTGCTCCGGGCAGAGCTCGGTGCTGAGAAGTCTGTCCAGGGCGGTCCCAGGGCAGCCCGTCGTGCCGTGCAGCTGCTTGTCCGACTGGGACGGTCTGCTGAGGCCGCCGACCTGTTCCTGCGCCACCGCGGGGCCATCCTGCACTCTGCGCTGAAGAGCGTGAAGCTGGACAGCGCGACTGTTCCGTACGTACAGCGTCTGACGATCTCGTTCTTTGGAAATATGCAGGAGACGGCAGCAGAGTTCAGCAAGGCGTTCCAGTCGCTGCCTGGGAAGAGCTCCGGGTTTCTCACATGGGTCAGCACGGAGTTGAGTAAGTTCTTGAAATGCCTGAAAATGAAGCCATCAATAAGTCAATTTTGAATTAACTCCATTTAGTTTTCTCGGCAAATGGCAAAATGAGAGAATATGCTTTACTTAAACTTGCTTTTTAAGAGTTATATGCTTTAACGAATTGTCTTTTTTTTCCAGATGAGTTTTGCGACCGCATCGAGCGCCAAATCTTCTCCCCCTCAACCCCGCTCGAAATCATCGCCTCCTGCGTCGCCTTCGTCCGCGAACAAAGCGTCCTCACCCAACACGCCGGCCTGGACGTCACCTACCTTCTCGACAACCGGTTCCGCGCCAACGTCGAGCGCACCATCAACGAGCACCGCGACAAGCACGTGGAGGCGGTCAAGCTCCGCGCCCAGGAGGACAAGTGGGAGCCGATCAACTGCTTCAACGTGTCCGGCACGGAGCGGTTCATGGATGAGATGACCGCGGCCGGGGTGCCGTCCGTTCGCGCGTATGTGTATGAGGACTGCTGGGTGGCGCTGACGCGGAACACGACCAGCTTCAGTTTGAGCTATCTCAGCTTTGCGGATTCGTTGTTGCGGTTGTTTAATCCTTCGTTGAGGTCTCTTGTTAATGAGAGTCTTGTGACTGTCTTCCATTCCCATCTGAGGCATATTGAGCAGGCTGTAAGTGTGATTTATGTCATATAGTCTGATTGGTTTCTAACAAGAGGTATATTTTTAGGTTCGGTCGGAGAAGCTCAAGAGTGTTGATCCCAAGTTTGTCCAAAGGAACGCTGCATTTCTCCTGGATACTCTTTTGTCTCTGGTAAGATTTCGTTCAAAGATCATTAGATATTAGAAGCCAAATTACTTTCTAAAAATGAAACTGTATTTTTTTTTTTTGAAAGTAACTTGTAAGCCGCAATTCTGATTGATCTTCTTACTTAACTTTACCCTTCTTTCAGATTGAGCACAAGTATCAAGAGCGAACCAACTCTGACTGCCCGAAGCTGGGCAAGCTTCACTCGTCGTACACGTGGCTGAAGGAGGGTCAAGTGGCGGCCACGGCGGCGGCCAAGGGACCGGCAGCAGCAGCGGGAGCGTCCACAAAGTATTTGGATCCAAACTATGTTTGATCGCCACGTTTATATAGTTTATTGTACTCGTTATATATTTACGATATATCTCTGTTAATAATAAAATATTCTTATATACATCAATCTCTTGTTCAGAGAAAAGAATATACTATAAGGCGACTTTTTGAGTTAGAGCTTTGGAGAGCAATGCAATGACAACGAAATATGGATCTCTGTCGGCTAGAATCTGTTGACGGGACTACCAGGGGGCTAAAGTAATTTAAGACTTCCTCGACAACTTGCATTGGTTTCATTTTAATCCCCGTAAGTGGGGGCCGTTGCGCATTACAAGATCTTAATAACGAGGACGAAAAAGGTGGACTAGTCGTCCCTCCCCCCCCCTCGTTCATTTACCCAAATGAAAAGTTAAAGATTAATTTTCTATTTTGTCAGTTTTTAGCCAATTCAACTATTGTACAATCTTGAAACTTGTAAAATCTGTTGGGAATTGAGGTCTTATACTACTGCTTGCCAATTATTTTGCCCAGTTTCTCTTATACAGTTTATTTATTCCTGTCTGCACTTAAAATGAACTCATAACTGTTTCCAAAAACTGGCTTAGATTATCCCAAAATGAAAAGTCTGGGGTAATTTTGTACTTTGAGCAACTCCGATTCAAACTACTAAATATGCTGTAGATGTTGCAATAAATTTAACGGCATAAGTGCCGTTCGTGGTCCGTAAGCTGGGGGTTTGAATTTGCTCCCGCAGGGCTAGGATACTCTTTGTATACTAACTTTTCGGGACCCCGCAGGGCTAGGGAATGCCCCAGGAATAGGTTAGGAGCCCCGCAGGGCTAGGGCCCCGCAGGGTTAGGGTATAGAGCCAAAATTTTGCATTAATGACACTCTCAGGTTAGGTTGGGTCAGGCAAATTAGCACTAAATTGAGCAATTTTTGACAGACCCTCAGTACATTTTATAATTTTAGTAGAAAAGTCAAAATAGGTTTATTAGATAGGCAATACCATGAACTATCTGTAAATGCATTAAAAATATGAAAAATCTTAACTCTCTGCCAATTTTGACCCTACGGACCACGAACAGCACTTGCCCCAATTTAACCAATAAACAAAGGTAATGTGCCGTGACAAGTGAACATAGTTATGCCAATGCTACAGATAAAATCTACATTAGTAACCCGACGACGACCCTTTTAAATTGTTTCTCATAATTTAACAAATTAACTGCGGTTAGGAAATAACAATGATGCCATTGTCCCCTTCTTTAAAACATTTACACACTTACACTCACAGGCAGGCTGTTATTGTCCAATTATATGGAATATTTTTCAATGAGTATCCGAGACCGCTCAATTGTAGCATTTAAAAAAAGATAAAAAGTATTAATGCAGATAGAAAGAGGAAAAGGCAAGTTTCCATACCCTGCCACTTCACTAACCACCACGTTTTTCCTGTGCCCCTGGTCCGAACCTAAGACCATCACTGGCGCAGGCCAGGGCCGTGGCAATGACCACAGATCTACATTAGTAACCAATGCAGATCTGTGGCAATGAGCCGCCACACATAACTTAATAAATATAATATTAAGTCTTACTGACTTGTTAACGTTACATATTATTTGCCAGAATCGTCCGAAAGTCAGTCCAACATTGTCAGCTAGAATCCTCCCCAGCAGGTTAGTAATCTCTTTTTTCACATATCTAGCTTCTTCCTCGTTCCCATTTATTGACATTATTAATAGACCGTGATCTGAGATGGCGATAAATTCCCTTCGGCCAACATCAGCTCCGAAGCAGAGTTCTTCCTAAATCCTCTAATGGTCTGTGAGCAGGTCATTTCAAACGGAATTGTCAAATGCGACGACGAATCCTCCCACGGATTAGTGTTGCTGAAGAAGTGTTTACGATACAAGGCAGTTGGAATGGTGTTATAATTCAAATGTACGCTGGAAACCAATGAGTAGTCTTAAGTTTTTAAAATTATGCAAATAACTGAAATACATAAAGTATCTTTCCGCTTATATTTGAGCTCTGTGACTCTTTGTCCCCAACCAAAAATGTCCTTTGAGCTTCTTCTTCTTCTGCTCATTTCCAGTTCCCAACGGGAGCTTCAAGACGAAGAAGAAGAAGAAGAAGAAGAAGAAGAAGAAGAAGAAGTCGACGGACGACACAAAAAGTAACTGGACGCTTGCATAGCGAATCAAGCTATGATCGTATCTCAGCACACACATTGGGGTATTATAAGAGATGGAACAACGGGCGCGATGCGTCTATGCGTACGCGCCGCCGCTGTTGCTGCAATGACGCACTTTTTGCGTCAGTCTTGAGCAAGGCAGTGACCCCAGAACAGGAAGTGGGGAATTTTGTGACGGCAACAATAAGAGGAATTTTGCATTTGCGCGGTTTAATGTTGTGACAATATAAGGCAGTTATATTGTGCGCAGTGACGTAACAATGTTCCCGTGAAAAAGATTTCTTGTATGACTCAACCGCCGTCTGATACAGGAGATCTTATATCATCATCTGTGCCACAAATTACGGATTTTGAGAGAGTTTAACGCCTGCTGGCCAAAATCGCAAATGTCCAATCTCACCATCAGTTTGTAAAACCATCGCAAAGAAGCCACAAACTCCAAATACCCAAACAGCTGTGTCTTAAAATAACACACAAGCAACAGCAACTCTGGGACAGGTGTTGTTACGTATATAGCTCAGCCTATCTCGGTCCCAAAGAAAGTGGGCGTTTTATTGCTGAACGAGTCTGCGCAACAAAGAAAGAAGAGCATTCTTCTGGAGAGCTCCCTGTCGAGTTGTGGCTTTTGCCGTTATTGGTCGCTGTCTTCATTGTCAAACGCATCTGTCTCTTAATTGTGCCTCGTTTCCGCAAAATGTGCCGTGTTCACTGTTGATTCGTGTCTTATTTGTGAGGGTTGAAGTTGAGAGACAGTTTTGGTGTGATTAAAGTGTGGATAAAAGTGGTATAAAATGGCAAATAGACAGATGTGTAAGATGTTGATGTTGCTGCTGCTGGGCGTGACGGTAAGATATACTCTAATTTAATTAATCTTGATATGTTTCCACTCTTAAGTTTGATATTTGATACACTTGCTTTTGAATTCTGGTGAGCTTTGTTGGTCTAATACTAATAGTACCTAATAACTTAACCTGAACAAAGATAAGATTAAAATCATACGTGTATGTCAATTATAATTTGACATTTTGATACAATTGCTTTTGAATTCTGGAGAGCTTTGTTTGTATGTAGCACGCATCTGCGACGAATTAGAAGAAGAAGTTGCTTTAATTGCAACCTTAACATTATTTTAATTAGTTTACTGTATTCGTGTTGAGAGCAATCTGAATAGATCTGACATTTTGAATATTTTGTGAGTGCAAGAACACGTTAATAATAGTGCATAAAAGTACCAAAAACGTACGTACATTTGTTCTCCATATATCACTCCCAAAACTAATATCCTCGATTCTGTTCCTGATCTGCCACTGATTGATTTACAAGACTAAACGAGTTCTGTCAGGAAACAACTATTTGTGATTGATTTAAAGACGTCGCATTTACTTTTTGTCTTGAAACCGTCGTGAATCATAATAACTTCAAAACGTGTCTTGTTTCGTATTTGTATTAATATCAGGGCTTTAAAGTAATATTACATTACTTGCTATACATTGTTCTTTTTCTGGAAATTTCAAGTACAAAATACTGGAAAGTAATAGTTTTTTAAAGTAATGATAAGATATGACGCGTCGCTAGCAACTGTTTAACCGAAAACGTGCCTTATATTCGCATTTGAACTTTATTTGATTCTAATCAGTATACCGTTAAATGTTAGAACCCTTCTCCACTGTTTAAGACCCCCAATCGGGAAGTCACAATTAAGTACCTTCTTTTTGCATTTATTAGCCAGTTTCCGCCGCATTTTGTGCACAATATGGCATTTAGTACGATTTTAAAATCGCGTCACGAGCTTAAATAAAAGCCAAGATGGGGGAAAATAACTTTCGTCGTTAATCGCATTGTGTGAACATTTAGTCAGGGCTGCCATTTAAAAAAAATATTATATCATTCATTATGAGGAGAACTTTTAAGATTATTTGCAATTAACACAGAACAAGCTAGTTCTAATTTATACTAAAGAGGTAACATATCAATATTGTCATTAATAATCAGAATATACGAGGTAGAAAAACAATTACTTCATTTTTTTATTTTGCTACAACAGCACTGCTTAACTTTAGGTAAATATAAAACAACTGGCATCCCTGGCAGACATTTAAACAGGATTAGTTTCGCTTCCTCACATCGCACACGACACATTATTCCAGCATCGATTAGCAAACATCTCATGGCATATGTTCACATTTTGCAACCGTGTCTTTTGAGGAAGAAAAAAGTGTATTTTAAAGGACATCCTGTCGGGTGAAACTGAAGAAGAGATTTTGCCAAGGGCCATTGACTCATCTTTCGTAATGGCACACCAGGAGGATAGACAATAGACCACCTCTCTAAAATTATGTCGCTTCTTTGAATGCAGCATATTATCTATTCTTAGAGGATGTGTGTACAGGGTGGGGTAGGGCAAATGTAGGGTTTGGAAACATGGTTCAATGTCACTTCCTGGATATTATGTCAGTTATGTGTTAATGCAATCCAACGTATACTTGTAGACATTGGAACATATTTTATGTCAAGTTACTAGTATTTTTTACTTAAGTATAGTAATGTAATTATGTGGCCGAATAAATTAAATTTCCAAGTTCATTTCAGGATCTAATGGATCTTACAATAAAAAGAGCCAAGTCAGCCTAGCTATCATCATTTCTACTACAAGGACAAACCTCCCTTGTATAAACATTAGCCTATCACACAAAAAGAACACATTCCTAAAGCAAACACCCCGTACACACATAATATGAGAGCTCTGCACAGCCATCAATCATTTTAGGGGAAATATCCTTTTAACGGATTCTTTTCATGAATGCGAGAATAATATTATTGGGAGAGATGATGTTGCCATTTCATTTAATATATTTCCTTTTCAAATCAAATAATGTTATTGATAATGGTGCAATGGAAGAAGGACTTCCGCGGTGGATGGAAGGGTTGAAAAGGGGAGGTCACGGACAAAAAAAACTTGCTGTTCATGGACTAAATATGTGCATTTTATTGTACAAGTTACTGAGTTATTTATTGATAAGTTACTCTTGCATGTTTGAACTCTTATCTTTGGTTTAATCTTCTTGTGCAGTTATGAATAAAAAGATAGGAATATACCATGGACCATTAAAAGACATGTTAGAGTAATCCATGGAATATGCACAGCGTCAAATGTGTAGATAATGTCGAATTATTCCTGCCCTTTATGCCATAACTATGCTAACAAGCTGAGTCCATATTTGCACTGAATGTCACAAGAAGCTCTCGAGATCTCACGACCGCCATTGAGTTGTAAAATGTAAACTTCAAAAACCACCGATCTTAAAAACGCGTTTTGCTCGTATAACTCCGTGGAAAGTTATTTCCGTGCTAACACGATTTTGAAAGAAGACGAAAAATGTGTGAATATAATTTCTGCCTGCAATAAATCAATATTGGGCCTCGGCTGGAATATAAATCGACTGAGGAAGGTCAACTAAGACAATAAACTAGAAAATGATTTTACGCACGTTTTTGGGGTGGAAGGAAAACAACGTATCGGTGCCAAAAACTGACGCGCTCAGCTACGATCAGAAATCTGTTTTCATCAAAGACCATTTATGTCTGATTATATTTCATAATGTAGGCCAAGTCAATTTGGGGAGAGATATGGGAGGATTGGAAAAATAAGGGCAGGGTTGCCAGAACACGGATACTACTGTATATAAAATGAAAAAAAACCTGCCAATATATTAATTACAAAATGTAAAGTCACACCTGATTAATATCAATACAAGAGGTAATAGCACATGAAAAGGCACATGAAAGTTTAATTGAAATGGCATCCCTGTTTTTGTCCCATCCCTGAACAGAATCTATCAATCATGTGGCTGTGCTACAAATAATCCCCCCAAATAAACGCCTTTTAAGAGCTGAGAGCAGTTGCGACGCCCACGCAAATAAGAACCTGAAGAGAGGATTCTTCTTGAACTTCATAAAGAGATTCCCGTTTTTTCCTATTGATACCAGAAACATAAAATGGGAGTTTATGCAAGAAAAGTATAGAAAATCAATATACAGATTAATAAATCTCAACAATATATGCAACGTATTTCAAGCTATGATACTTTTTATAATGTTATGGTTAACTAGTTTCCTTACCCATGCACATTTCATTTTATATTAATCCTAATGTTAGACATATAAAGTTCAAATCAAATATTTATTGCACTTGAATGTACCCTGATTTTGAACTGTTGCCTCCACGACGTTGTAGGAGTCGAAGAACTTTTTTCTGAGCAAGCTGAGGTGACCTTGGAATTGTTGTAGCTGCCGCCTTTGGTTGCTGCTGCTGCTGCAGCTACTCAGTCTGTAGGCGGTATAGATGTAACAGCAGCAATAGACTCGTGAATAATATACAGGGTGAGCCATATGTATGAGTCATTGCTAACATTAATAAATTAATATTGATTACACTCACTGGATCAGGATAAGTTATTTACGTAATTGTCTCCATAAGTAGTATATTAGTTAGTGACAGTTTTATGTGATCACTCTGTACACGACCGGACATGTTTCATGCAAATTTATGCAAATACACTTTTGGACTCGTTGGGTGGCTTAAATGCTCTTGTTATGACTTAGTATAAAACAACCTTTAATGGCATCCTCACATGCATATGGAGCAACCATGTGCGCGAGTAAGAACTTCTGTTCAAAATATTATCATAACGGATATGGGCATTATACGCACCTCTCCCACTAATAAGCCTTATATTCTTGCTCTTTTTAAGGTTAGCATATTTTATCATCACGTTTTATAGTCATGTTCTTGAGATTAAGGCATTATTTTACCGTGTAAAATGGCATTCGAATAGTGCAATTTTATGACATCAAGCATATCATGTCAAAGTTCTTTGATATCGGTCGTAATGAGGTAACGGGGATTCTTTATTCTTTGATGGAACCGTTTTAGAAGAGAGCAAAAAATGTAATTTTTCGTGATGAAACGGTTTTTCTTTGTAA
This sequence comes from Tisbe holothuriae, assembly GCA_900659605.1. Lineage (NCBI taxonomy): Eukaryota > Metazoa > Arthropoda > Copepoda > Harpacticoida > Tisbidae > Tisbe > Tisbe holothuriae. The sequence goes on along the minus strand of LR140520.1, from coordinate 2,510 downwards.
TGACGCGCGTGGTATTTGTGTCTGTGTTTAAAAGTGTAATTAATTATGATGAAGGAATTCCTACATGTAGATTGCATGAATTTAGAAGGGGTTGAAATATTTTATCATTGTTATAGTTTATTATGTGGCTACATAATGATTTATAGCCCTATATGCTTTGTAGTAGCAATTATATCCGTATACCATGAGCAGCAGTTTAAACCTATTTAATGTAGATACTTATGTTAAATTAGTTACTATTCTTAATTGGCAACCCTACAAGTGAAGTATGTAACATCCTTAACATTTCAGAGATGGATAAGTACTACTCCATTCTCCTTCCCAGCATTCATAATTTAAGCACACGAATACTTTAAAATGAGCAAAAAAAGAGCTGCTTCTGTCGCTCTTCCTTTGCCACCTCTCCGGTCCAAACACGAGATTAATTCCAAGTAGGGTTGCCACTTTGGCTCATCTTGCTCCATAATCAGTCCTATTCCATTAAGAAATGGCAACCCTGATGCATTCCTTACCACTCTTAAATCTCCACTCAAGGATACTTTTTGCTCATATGACTCTTTTTTCTCTCCATTTATATTTATTATCCAAATCTTTGTACAGTGTGGTGCTGTTAGATTGGGACTCGTGATTGTATGATTAATGTGGACAGTGATTGAAACTTAAGCCGTCCGGGAAGGAAAATAATAAAAGTTGAAGTCAGGAATCTGACCAGACAATCTTTAAACATAGAGCACTGAAGACTAGACTTACAACATAATCTTAATTGTCCAACACCTGATTTAATCCCTCAATGTTCCTATTTTCCAGGCCAGTCTCGCCCAAGACGTCCGCGATGTCGGCCTCGGCGACCAGTTCGAGCCCTCGGTGAAGGCGTCCTGCGTGGGCGGCACCATGACCATCCGGGTGGACACGCTCCTCCCATTCGAGGGCATCATCCACGGCCCCAACAGGACCGAGCCTGGCTGCTCCGTCCAGGGCAGGGGTGGGCTCAAGACTTACCTCAGGATTGATCTGACCAAGACGGATGGGCAGACCGGGGGTTGTGGGGTGAGGTATAATGAGGTGAGTCGATTGAAGTTTTAAACAGAAATTTATTTGTAATTATAAAAGCTAAGCATAAGTTTATGGGGATCTAGACTTCTGATTAGTGTTGCATTATTGACTCCTCTTACTACTATTAATGCAAAAGTACTTGTACATTAGGATACTGTTGCTTATCCAGAATTACATATAATTACATGCTGGGTAGGATCCTCTGAATAATACCACATTTAACCTGATTTAAATGAGATTCTCCTTATTCAATGTCAAGTGCAACAATGGGAAATAGGAGTGGTCCCTCTTTTTCAATGTGATGCTCTTTTAAATAACTCTAAATAGTTCTCAACGCCCTTGGTTCGAACATCTGCGGAAAAAAGAGAACCTCAGCCTTCCAAATTGCTCAATGCAATAATGATTGTTCCGGATTATTCATAATTACGCCAATGACGAAGATCTTTGGCGGAGATAAGAATTAGTGGATGGAGAACATACATGAACTACAAAAAACTACGTGTAATGAAAATCACCTCTGATACCAAGGATTTTAGAGTAAAGTGTCTTTGTTCATGTGTGCATTAGTGAAGAGAGTTCTTTCTTTTTGTGCGATTGGAATCAAACGAAATTCTAACGCAAAGAGTCCTTGAATATATCATTGCATTGTTGATGCTGGAAAAAGGGTTGAGGAGGTATTTTTAAGAGGATGCAGAACAAGGGTTTCATGGATGCCAAAGGATGTTTTGTTCAAGATGTTAAAATAGAGTAAGGAGGGAGTACATTAATACAACAAAGATATTATACAGTATACTAAAAGTACTTACAATATATAATTGCATTGTGGTTCTATGGATGCACCAACATCAGTTTCTCCCCCTTTGAACGTTTAACTTCAAGGTGATTAGTTTTTAATGATGTTTATTTTTTACTTTTTTATATTCAAAGCCGCAAATCTTTGAAAATGACAAAAATCTGACGCGTTCCTTTGCAAATTACGACGACACTTTTTGAGATTGAAAAGAGTTTGCCTTGAAAGATCCTTGTAAATCATAATAACCAACTGATGTAGATCGTAAACGCCTTTCATGCTTCTTTCCTTGGAAGATTGGAGACAATTTTGCAAGCAGAGGATTGATTTGATGGCAACAACAGGACAAGGAAGTGCAGTTTGGGCATTCCCGTAAAACATGATTTAAGGAAGGCATTAATGTATGTTACAGAACCTATAGGGTTTACAGGGTGGCCCATAAAAAATAGGCCATTTAAGTTACTCAGAAACTACTGTACAGCTCACTCAAAGATACAATTAAACTTAAAATAGATCATTTTACATATATTATATAAATTTACTCTCATTGCACTTAATGACCCAATAATGACTTTAATTCTTTAATTAATTTTCAGCGTTCTGAAGAGCGCCGCCTCGCCATCGCCGTCCGCGCCCACCCCACCATCGAGCTCCTCGAGGACCGGCT
>LR140519.1:0-16431 GCA_900659605.1 Tisbe holothuriae | reverse complement strand
GGTGAGGAACGCCGCCAGGTTGGCCGTGTACGACGAGATGATGATGAGCGTGAAGAACCACCAGATGCCGCCAACGAGGCGGGTGGACGCGGCCTTGGGGTTCAGGTCGGAGCTGGAATTAGTTAATATGGTACATTTTATACTGAACCACATGGCATTTAGGTGACGTCTGTATCATATCGTAAAGAAGAAGTATGAGCAAAGTATTCTAAGTTTAGAATAAATTTTATTGCTATTCATTATTCCCCATTCTTTATGCAATAAGGCCTCCATACAGCAAACCATTACCATAATAATGAGTTACTACGTAGTATTTATCGATCGATATTCGATAATATATAAAACAATACAGGCAATTAATACATGTTGTAAACAAGATCCGTACGTGGGTCTCTCAAAAAAAGGATTTACACGATAAGAACAATGTAAAAGCCTCATCAGCAAATAACCGCAAAAGCTTCCTTTGTGTTGTTTTTGTCCGAAAAAGGCCTTTTCCTTTCACGTGTTATTTATGGCTATCGACCCTAATGCCTTAACTTTTTTGCCTAACCATGCAACAACGGTGATGCCGTGACACATAACGCAAAAGCTAATATGATTTTGAAGCCAGCAGGGTGATTGGGCGCAAAATTGGGAAACTTTTAATGGCACTCAGCCTCGAGTGTTGAAACAACAACATGTACTCTGAAGCTAGAAAAAGAGCCCGTTATAATCACTTTGGCTTGTGCCCTATATAATGAGAGCATCACTCTATCCTTGAATATTAGTGCCTGAGGCCTTTCTCAGACCTTTTTTAAAACGTCGACTTCTTTAGCTGTCACCTCCACCCAGGCAGGCAGCCTCAGCCAGCATGACAAATGAGCAGACTCCATTTTCGAAAAATAAAAAGAGAAACTCGCATCGCCGTTGCATTGAAGCGATAAAAAGAAAGAGAAAGTAAGTCTGGCGGGAGTATCATCTCCTAGCAACCCAACCATGAGGGCATGAAGAACGAGAAACAGTTGTTGGCCCAATTCTCTCTATACGCGTGTCTCACTTTTTCTCTTCTTTTTCTCACTCTCAGTCACTTAACGAGCGCGAGTTGCGTTTGTGCTTCTGATCTCTCGTTGCCATCTCTGATCCGTCTTTGGACAAGAAGATGCTTTCCAAGAACGGAGAGAGAGAGAATAATCTCTTGGCGATCACGTCCTCACGAACTTGCTTTTTGATGTGTCGTAACACAATGCATGCTGCCAACGAGGTGTTGTACTCTTCAAATGATGGTATTGGACATGTACTCAAAAACTCTTATGTTATTACTTACTCTTATCAGTGCCTTAATAATACCTTGTGTCATGTTATGCTATTTTGTTTCTCACCCTTGCTGCATAAGAGTCCCAATCGCAAACCAGAAGCTGTTTGGCAGCGTGAAGTCGTTCTGAAAGACGAGCCCTGTGTCGATGCACGGGTGCGGGAACGCCCACTCGTACGGCGAGAACCTCGCCACGATCCAGATGGTGATGGACACGAGCACGTACGCGAACAGGATGTACATCCAGATCTCCAGGGCCAAAGGGTTCATGAACGAGAAGAGCTGGAAAGGTCAAATGTCGTTTGGCTTGGCTGAGCACATATGGGATCATTATCAATGTGCCAAGAATTGTATTATCAATCAGCTGTGTGTATGGTCTAGCAGTAGTACCCAATGTAATTTGTAATTTGGCTGCTCTAACACTAATTGTCTGGCTACTCTGGCATACAGCTATATTAACAAGAATAACTTAGTTGTAGTGTTCATAAGTTGGAGCCTAAGATGTATAGCTGGTTACATGGCGCTTATGTAAATATAATATGTGCCATTTAACTTTTCATACGTACCTCTGTTGCTGGATCTTTGGGCGCCTTAAACAGAATGGAGATGCCCAAATTCATGAACGGCTTTGTGAAATCGATTGCATTCTCCCTCGCGTAGTTGATGGTCATAGATGCGACGGCGAGGTCTGCTCGCTTGTCCGTCAGCTGGCGGACGATGCCGTTCCACTCGCGCTCGTCGTGGCTGTAGAAGCCGTACAGGTTGTCGGGCACGGTGTAGAGCCGGAATTTGAAGCCAATCACGTCGGAAATGGCCTGGAAGTGATGAATATGTTTTATATAATCAGTTTAAGTCAAGGGAATAGTATAGTATAGTAGATTTATTCTCAACATGAATGACTTCAGACTCAGTGGTTTGTACTTTGTATAATAAAAATTAGTTGCTTGTTTGTATGTTCAGAAGTTCCTGCTTCAGTGCTTTATTATGATACAAAACACAATTTTTATAACCTACTTTCTTAACTCATTTTTGGCAGACAAATGTTGTTTTTGTATTGAGAATACACTAACATACAAGCATGTATAAATATTCATTTTAAATGTACGTCATAAAGAAAATTAAAGTTACGTCATTTTTTTCTTTCATGTATAAAGCCCTCTCGACCGATTTAAAGGCCAACACGTCCCATTTGAGCCCAAAAATATTAATGGCACTCGCGCTTGAAAACTTTAATTTCAAGGCAGTTTCCAAGAGAAAATATGCATACATTGGAATACAGGGCTGATACTGAAATGCGTCGTATAAAATGGGCAAAACCACATAAATGAATGACTTGCAAAATATTTCAACTATCGATTACTTTTGTCGGACAGTACCTTACTGTATAAAAAAGTGTGTTCTATGTGTTATAATAAAAATGGCCTGGATCTAGTATTGTCCCGGATCTCTGTAGCTTCGATATAAATGGCAAAAATATAAAAATTTCACTTCCCAGACGTGCATATGACTCTCTGCTACCCTTAGGAGCCCTAATAGTTAGGTGTCCCACAGGGCTAGGTGCCCCGCAGGGCTAGGGCAATGACAGGGTATTGATAATATAAAACAATGTTAGGTTTGGTTGGGTCAGGCAAATTAGCACTATAAAAAATTAAAAGAGTGCCCCACAGGGTTAGGTGCCCTGCAGGATTAGTTGGTCTTGTATTTTAGGTGCCCCGCAGGGCTAGGGCACCAATTATACAATGTTAGGTTAGGTTGTGTCAGGCAATATATCTCTAAAGTCATGTGATTATTGCTCCTACAAGGCCAAGAAGTAGGTGCCCTATAGGGCATAGGTGCCCCGCAGGGCTAGGGCCATTGGCTCATCTTGTAGCCCAAGAATTGCTGATCTGAGAAAAAAATATATAAGATATATTAAAATAAAGAATCAGGGTGCCGGGACAATACTAGATTCGCTCCGTAGCCTATATTAAACTGCTTTACAAGCTTTCTTCCTCGACTCTTGAAGCTAATTTAATAACTATTTTGTTTCCAAAATAAAATATGCTATTAATATGTCTTTAAGAGTGTACTATTCCATAATTTTTGTTTCCAGATTTAGCACATAATATTATGAGATGCGGGTTTCGAGTAATTCCAATAAACCTGTTCAGTCCATGTCCAAGGTGCATTCGCAATGTTTTCTCATTGTAGTAAACAATGATAATCTGCATTTAGGTAGCACTACAATTTGATTGCTCTCTTTACACCGTCAATGCCGCAAGATTGAGCTGTTTCAGATTCACTGTTAAGATTAAAGGATTGCACCATCAAGCGGCAAACGTTGCTACTAATGTTGAGCAGTCAAGCGAGTAGTACCCCCTGCGGGCGAAAAAAGTTAATATCTAATGATGACACTGGTCTCAAAATTGTTTTATGGTGATGTCCACTATTATTACTCGGTTTATACAGCTATATAAGTACACGTATGTATTCCGATGTCGACACTTTCCACACCAATACTCCCAATGTGTGGCAATCAAATTTAATATTTTTCCTAGGCATAAAAATGACCCAATAGAATGACAAAAGTAAAAAGCCCCATTGAATTTATTTTTCTACCAGATGTCAATCCTAAAGGATATAATTTATACAGGGTAGATTTGCATAGACGCAGAGAGCAAGCCTTCTTGTCAATCAAATGCTAAGCCAGAACTATTCCACACTTTCCGTGAAGTGGACGCCAAGCTTTTTTTTTAAAAAAAAGCGCGTCCCACGCCAGTTCTCTTCTATGCGGGAGGTAAAGGGGTGCTGGTTTCCTTCCATAGATTTGTTTGATGAATATGTGAAGTTACAGTTTATAGCTTACTTTATATGTAGGCAAGGATTCATTTTGTCACAGAATAATGCACACTGCATGGAGTTAATACATGTATAAGATATGGTAATGTTGATAGAAAACTGTTTGGGATCCATACTTAGTTAAGGATTTTGTGGTGCTTGTTAAATATGCTCGTAGTCTTGGCTATAACTGCCAAACATGCAAAATATACTAATATGAAGTATTTTGATTGACAACCGGAGGGTATTTGATATTTCTTATTTTATTGCCCTCTTACAGTTCTTGTCAGTAAATTACATATTACTGATACTAAATGATGCCTATTCTTGTATTATGGATCATCTTTATGGTACACCTTAACAGTGCCACTGCTGAATCAACATCACTAACCGTCTCCATTTATGGCGTCCCTCCATATGTCATCTTCAATTCAGACAACAGTCTCCAGGGTGGTGTTGATGTTGACATCATGAACATTCTTGCAGAGAAACTTAACCTTGTCATTGATTGGAAACTGGATGGAACATGGGTGAACACCTTCATAGCTATACAAAATGGGTCTAGGGATGTTGGGGTTGGGAATTGGGCGATACAGAGTCAACAATGGAGCATTGGTAATTATATTTTTGTATATAAGTATAAATGCTTTTATTGACTATGGAATACAACACACATACTTAATCACTAATAAATTTGAACAACTACCAGAAATAGGTAATCATAGTATTGATTCACTTCTAGCAACCTTCACTCATCCCTTGTACGAGCTTGCTGTAAAGCTAATTGTACCAAAGCCAAAAGCTCTTCCAGCTCACTTCAATTTCCTTTGGCCCTTCTCTGGTTTGAGCTGGCTATGCATTGGGGGGTCTATCATTGTTGCCACTGTTATATTCTCAATACTACAGGGCAGAATGGAGGTTGGGCTGTACCAGAGTCTGTTATGGCAAGGTAACCCTTTTGATATTTTTCTATTTACAAGTATTTTAAGACAATAGCGTCAGTAATCATTATTCAGTCAGGTGCTTTGTCAGCTAAGTCGTTGCAGATTATAAATTTGAGTCTTACGGATGATGGTTTTAGTTATGGCTTTCGGTACGAATTTAATTTTAGTGCAATAAACGCTGACTTAAAATTAATAATTATGGCTGCATTATTTCAAGAAAAATAACTGTATGAATTCCTAACTAAATTACTAATACAGCATCTTCAAAGAGGTCCACAAAGGCATTCCTATCAACAAAAGTCTTCCTTATAAACCCATCACTATTAATATTCATTGCTTGGGAGTTGATGTCATTGTTCCTCCTATCGTCCTATGAGTGTAACTTGAGGGCATACTTAATGCGGGTGAGCATGGAGAGTCCTGTGGATTCAGAAGAGGATCTCTGGCAGAGGGGATGGAAGGCATATTTTCCTGAAGAGGTATTTATTAGCTTAAAATAATTGTACATTAAATACATGGCCCAAGTAAAGTGGCGGAATCAAACATTTATCCGACTATTTTAATTGAGTCTTTGATGCTAACTTATTACACTGGATCTTCCAATGATGCTCAACGTAAACTTGGTCTAGCTGCTAAAGCAAACCTAGCTGAGCAACAAGTGGCCATGGATGAGAATGGACTGCCAAAGATAGATTTGTCAAAGAAGATGATAAAAGAAGGTATTATTTACTGTGAATAAATTGCTGTTATTTATAGGGAACTACCGTAGACTGACTTACGAGTAGTAATCCTGAAAGAAATAAATCTGACATGCCTGCTATGTGGGACAGTTAAACACCGAGTAGCCTGATTAGCTCGTAATCAATCTATTTTCGTGTCAAGAAGAGAAAAATAGGAAGAATGAGCACCAGGGATGATAGAAAATGAAAACAGCCTTAAGTCTCGAAAATAAATCCCATTTTATTAAAAACTGGTATTTAAATAAGCATTAGTTAAAATAATAAAAAAAAATGCTACCGATCATTGCTCAATAAACATTGTGGGCTGCAGTTAAATTTCTACATAAAATGCTAAACGAAGGACATAAAGAAAGCAAGAGCACATGCCACCTCTCTTACTCAAAGGCTCTCTTGGCGCTAGGATTACTAAGAGGGGGTAAATTAGCCATTTCCACACTTCTTTAAGGTAGCCATTTGAATATTCCGTATTTTTAATATACTGCCATAACTTCGTCTATATTTTAAGAAAGAGGTCCAATTTATACACACCTAGGCATGACCCTTTACATACTATATATAAATACCGGGTATGCTATACAGCAAGTACAACTGGACTTTTTTATATCAATTAACTGTTACAGGCTTAAATATTAGAGATGAGAGATAAACTCGCGCATGAATACTGCTGCATAATACCTGCTTATTTATACAGACTAATCATTTTTTTCATAGGCGGAGGATTACTTCAGCTCTCAGCATCCTTTGTAGCGGGTAGCTCAAGGCTTAGGAACCAATATGATGGAAAATTACCTCTCAGATTGGCCAGAAAGAATTCCGTGTCATTGCATGGGACTTTTCTTCTCAGGAGAGGAGTCAACAGTAAGAATGAAGAATTACCTTCAGGATCAAACAGATGTTAAAACTTAAATAAAGGATAAAGGATTAATTATACCTCTCATTTGAGGAACTGACAAATAGTGACTATGTATTCATTAATATATGGAAATATTATGTAGTAGTTAGGGTGTTTTTAAAGAGTTTCATGTATAAAATTGCTTATCAAAATCTCAAAAATGATAAATAATTACCAACTGCAAATTTGAGAATAGAAGCACTCAACACTGCCATATTGTCATACATTTCAGATCCAATGTTCAAAGAGTTTAACCGCATATTGCTCAGCCTAGTGGACATGGGTATCATCCAGCATATTGAAAGGGTCAATTACCTTAAAGTAGGCGCCATGCAAGAGATCTACCCTGCAAAGGAGGAGGCAGCACCGGTGGATAAAATTAAGTTCAACCACATCCTAATACCATTTACAATGTGGTTAGTTGGTTGCTCCATAGCAATTTTGTTCTATTTTATTGAAATATACATTTGAGTTGAACTTAGAACATTAAAAGAATTACATCAAAGTTAGTGCCATGCAAGAAATATTCCCTGAAAAGGAAGAGGCAGGACCTGAACACCAATCAAGTTTGGACACATTCTAAAGCCCTTATAATGTGTTGCTCTAGGGCTATACATTTATTATTATTTGTTTTAGCCACTTTTGACAGTAGATGGCCCTACTGGTCAAGTTAGTTCTAAAATGAGTATTCAGCCAAGTATCTAGAGGAACTGTTTCCTCGGCATTAGCTAGTTAGGAGACTTGACTGGAGACTCAGTTCCCGGACAATCTAGACTGGTTGGGGTCATCTAACAAGCGAGTTGGCGAATACAAAGGTTTTTCTACCTTACTGTATGCCTCCTCATTGAGTTGCATACACAAAATTATTCTGTTAATATTTTCCATTAATTTCAAATGCAGTGAATATTATTCGTGAGAATATTAAAATGAGTAATCTGTAAAACTCACCCTGGCTTCCGTCAAGCATTACTAGTAATTTGTAATTGTAATGCAAATTACTGTAATTTAAGGGTTTTTTGTAATTCAAATTGTAATTCATTACATTAGTCTGGAAATGTAATAGTAATTGTAATTTGTAATTCTAAAATGAACTGAATTACAAATTACTTTTCCCCCTACACAACAAAAAAATTTGAGGTAAATGTTGCTCAAAAACTACTTTCCAATGCATTAAAGCCTAAAAAATTTCTTGGCTATTTTTGATGTTCTCTGGGCTGAGGACCTTTACATAGTAAAGTAATTTGAGAAAAGTAATTTGTAATTTGTAATTCTAGACCACAGAAAAAGTAATTGTAATTGCAATGAATTACACATTCTGGGAAAAGTAATTGTAATAGTAATTTACTGAAAAATAATGTAATTTAGTAATGCTTGGCTTCCGTTCACACCAAGGTTCACACTACTTTCTCCCCGACTGGATAATATTAAATATAGTAGCTCTTTAGATCATATTAGGAGAAAGAAGAAAACGTACTTACTGTGCATAGAAAAACTTCAGGATATCTGCCTCTTTGGACAATGCATTCAGTTTGAGCCACTTCTAACATGTTTATTTCGTGGGCGCGTGGGAAATTACTGGATGAATACTTGTAATATTGACTATGCTGCTATAGATTGTTGTTTTAACGTAAAAGTAAAAATAAAATATCATTTAAAATTAGGGTACTATATACATTAATATTTTAACAGTAGAACACGAGAAGAATTCTTAGTACTTCCACGATTCTAAAGTAGAAATATTTTGAATGATGTATGGTATCTCGATATACTTACTGTAAACTTGTGTCAAGAAATATTGTTTGGATGTACTACGAAGGAATCTCCTGTATAGCTTGATAACACCGAATGACATTTACATGGATAGGGATAGATGTAATTTCTTCTGGCCGCAATACACAGTTAATGCTAAATTAATAAACATTTAATTTAGTTACCTTGAAAGTCCCATGGAAAGTAACCTTCTTTGGCTTTCCATGACGCCGGCATCATTTTTTGGAGTGGCATCATTTAATAGCTTGGCTTTGTTTTCACATAACTTTTTATGCGTCAATTTAAGCTTGACTCTTGCTGAGACAATATGACAAATATATTCAAAATATATTCTCTGGTAAGAAGACAAGAACATACATTAAAATTAGTGAAATGTAATTCGCAATCTTAGATCGTAAGATTGTAAATTATTAGTTTCATTAATTTTTCTTAACTGTAATAGTACATTAAGTTCTACAGTATTAGGTAATCACAAGATGTGTATAATAGTCCCTATTTTCTGGTCTGAATAATATCGCGCATCTTGAGGTTTTAAGAAACAATTCAAATTCGGTTGCACAGCTGCGCTTATTTTTCAAATCGAGTAGATAAAGACTACCAATGATAAATGCAGTAATTCTGAATTTATTTTTATTCAAGCATTGTTTTCTACTCCCACTCTCCTGTTACATATATTCATAGTTGAATCCCATTGCAGTGTTCTATGACAGTACCATGAAGACCGAAAGAGCAATTGTTCTTTCGTTCTCCATGGATAGTACAGAGCATATAATACAATTTAATAATGCACTTTTATGTACCGTAGTGTATCAGTACATTTTATATACTACAAAGTGAGCAAATACAAAGTATACATTCCTAAGAGACCTCCCAGACTGGCAACTTTTCTCATTTCTGCCGAGGAAATTTCTGGGACTTCGAACATTTCTCATTAAAGTAAAATCCAAATTATTCTAAGTCCCAGAAATTGCTTGGCAGAAATGAGAAAACTGCCGGCAGAAACGGCAAAAATTGCTTGGCAGAAATGCGAAAAGTTGCCAGTCTGGGAGGTCTCTAAATCCTTGGCTTATATCCTAGGCGTTGTGGTTTATCTTAACTGTAAATATTATCCTACTCCCTCAAACCAATTGCAAACGGACCAACATGGTCGTCTCCATCTTTGGCGTCCCTCCCTACGTGCTCTTCCAGAAGAACGGCAGCCTCCAGGGCGGCGTGGCCGTCGACCTCATGAACATGGGGGCGGAGAAGCTGGACATTGCCGTGACTTGGCAGCTGGACGGGTCCTGGGTGGGCACGCACATGGCGCTGGTCAATGGGACCTGTGACATTGGGATGGGGGATTGGACTATGGAGCTGCCACGATGGGAACTGGGTAACGTTTATTATTTGTTTATATGAATACCTTTGCTTAAATATGTTTTATTATAGCAACATTTACTCACACCCTGTATGAACTGAGTCTGAACCTGGCAACGCCAAAGCCAAAAGCACTACCAGCACATTTCAACTTTCTGAGGCCATTCTCAGCCTTTAGCTGGATTTCGGTGATGGGATCAACTATTATTGCCACGGTTGTGTTCTCTCTGCTACAAATGTCTCTCCAGCCATGTTTGATACAGAGTCTTCTCTGGCAAGGTAATAGAGCCATTTTCCACATATATACATGTATATGTAATACAGTCCCAAGAATACTTCTTTTGTTTAACAAATATTAACAGTACCCCTATAGAGCTGTACCCATTCGTTCCCGCTTCAAGATTCAAATTCTTCTTGGCCAATGAGAGCTCAGTTTCTGTCCGGCCACGGTTTGTTATGATTTTGAACAGCCAATCAGAGCACAGTCTCTGTCCGGCCAAGAGTTCGAATTTCGAGCGCGGGAACGAATGGGTACAGCTCTATAGAGATAGTGGGTATTTCAAATGACAAATCTCGTCTTTAATAATTACGTCACGTTTTTTCATATTTTAACTTACAGAAACAGTCCCACCCCGTACAGAGATATTTATGGATAATTTTTAAGTCGTACATTACAAAATCGTACATACCAACCTTTGTTAGTTTTGAACGGATGAGAGCTGGAGGCGAAATCAATTATTGAAGCAAACCCATCCAAAAATGGGCTTGGCAACGCAAAAAGATGTAAAGGAACAACAGTTAGTAAGTAATTCGTGTATTTGACGGATCTGTTTCGCGACTCCATTGTATTGTTTGTGCCATATACTGTATATAAGAAAAATTAGGTTATATATATGAGCAAAACATTCCAAAAATCAGCTTGACTGCGAAAATATCAGGAAAACCGCCATTTCACTCTAAAAGTTGCCTATTTATGTATGCTATATGAAAATTAAATTGTACTATTTAAATATGAAAATGTATTACAATAGCGCATAATGCGCGTAAAAAGCAATGTGCATTTAAAAATGTACTTTTAGAAGACCAAGTACGAATAAACTCCTACCTACTATACCTAGCTACTATACGTTACTCTACAATTTTAAAAGCGCAAATATGGTCAGATGCTTTAATAGAGCCACTATAACAAGGCTAGGAAACATGCTCTTCTTCATAGTTGTTATTCGCGTAACAATCCTCGAACATTTATTGATTTTCTTCCTCCATGCAGCCCTACTTCTGCGGGGAGCATCCCGAATGTCTTACGATTGGACATCAGCAAGGCCTCTAACGAGCCAAGAGTAACATTGAGCGGTTCTTCCCAGTCGTGTCAGTTCTGGAGCGAATCAAGGAGGGAATGGCGGTCATGGAGGCAACAATGCCAGACTTCTTCAGTGACATGATGGAGCTTTACCAGCAGGAAGAAAAGGCTTTGTGGCTGTTAATGTCATCTTAATATTTCAGTTCGCATCCACCATTCTGACCGTAAAAAATGACAGTCTCAGTGTTGCAGCGGAGGCGGTCCTGAGAAGGAACCTCAGTGTTGAATATGAGCTGTATCACTATCTGGAAGCTAGGCTCATGAGGCAGTACCATGATATTATGTATGTAGTGTTCAATTCCATTTTTACGTGCAAATCGTCAAACTGATTTTAAACAAAGAAACTTTTGGTGAAACAAAGTAAGTTCAAACTGTGGTAGTAAAGCAATAAACAAATACGTTAACTTTTGCGCAAACAGAAAGAGAGGTAATATAATGCAACATTAAACAAGATAATAACTAGCCATTAAACGTGTAATCATAGCGCCGTTTTATGCATTAATACATTTTTGGGGTTGTAAAAAGCTGCTTTTGACATTTCGACCTGTTTAACACTCACGCAACGAAACGATGATTCCTTGGCAGAAGAAAACGTTTTTGATGTGTTGCTGTTTTGGCATTTAAAAGGTCACGAACGGGGTCAGGAAAATTAATCTAAAGCAGTTTGGGGGAGCAAAAAGTTATTGCATTAAACAGCAGGGTTATGAGAGTTACAAATATGATTACACTTCATCAGTTTACAGAGATATTCTCTATGGCAGACATTGTGAAATCGGTACAATTATACACTTAATAATAAATGCATTTTGTACTCTTCATGGTTAAAAAGGGTCTAAAGTGTGCTAACATTGCATTCTTCTTTGTTACATAAACACACATCATACTCGCACTCTGACAAGAGATTGTTTGACTGACAAGATAAGCAGTTTTTGTTCGAAAATAATAACCGCCGTATAATTAGCCCTCAATCGCATATTTTAACTACCTTGGTAATAATAACGATATGGAAACGGTGCAAAAGAGGGAACAAAAGAGAGATATTATTGGTTCAATTGTAAAACAATCTGTATTCTGAACGGTACTCGAGGAGGAAAATCGGGTCGTTTTGGGGGCCAAGATGAATAATTATCGAGAATGACATGGTGTTATTGGAGTCTAGAATGGGTAACAAAAGATGCCAGCCCTACAAAACTTTGGAATATATAGTTCTGAACTCCTCATTAAATCACTTACCATGTTTGCAGGGATATAATCATAGAGCAGTAATGATCAACTGTCATTGCATCACGTTGCATAAATGAATGAAAAATTACTTCTATTGAGCCTTTGTTCTTAAAATAGATGTTTTCAATGCACATAAAGGGCAGAAGAGCATTTGATAATTCCGAAAATGGAGACCAAAAGTAATTGCCAACAATTTCATAAACCAACACACAGTTGTGGCTAAGAAAAAGAAAGAAGACACATCTTTAACAATATTCATGCATGCAAGGGAGTCAGTGATTGCATGGCAATAACAAGAGATAACGGTTGCCCGCGGTTAGCTTTGAAATCACAAGATGAATTAAGTGTGTTAAAGACGAAGTTATGTGGAATTTAAGAGTCATATGTAGGTATTAATAAGGCTACTTCTAAATTTTAAAATATCGGGAAAAAGGAGTTCTCAAAGTGAAATCTCCTCCAAGTCCCATTTCTTTTCAAGTTAAAAGTCGTACATTATGAATGGACTTGTTTTGAACGTCCAGCTTGCAGCTGTTCACACTGTGAGATAAAGTGCACACATAATTATGTTGCATACACTCCTCGGTAATTATTTCCATGAATTTATTTCACGCCCAGATGCACATGCAACTTCTTGGAGAACTAATCTCAACGCCAAAGTAACAGTAGTCTAATCCAGAAAAATTATTCAAGCTCTCCAAAAATAGCATCATCAATTTTCTGAGAACCTTTCATCGGCGTTGGAATTAAATGGAGCGGTTTTACGATATATTAATATAACGGTCAAGAGCTCTTCGAAGGGCGGAGAGGGAAAAGCCGGTGTGACGCAGTTTTCTGCGTAACATCGACAACAACAACAACAGCCGTTGTAAGACGCATTTTTTCTCATGGCACAGTGGGATTATGTTTTTATTATTATTCATGAATAGTTGTTGGCAGTTTTCTTCTTTAAAAATAAAGGCTGATTTAATCATTACAGTACACTAATTGGGTTAATTTTAAATCCACTGTGTACACTTTATACATGACAGCTTCCCCTCTTAAATATGCCGAAAATGTCTAGGGAGTGGCTCCCATCGCAGATAATTGGTAATATTAGTGGAGGAGAAGAAGAAAAAAAAACTGTCAAAGTGAAGTCGAGTTTATTCATTAATAAACACAAACTGCAAAGTGATAATTCTAAGAGCCTCTAATGAGCGTAAATAAAGAATGTGTAACTGTATCGCATACTTTTACCGCCCACATTTGTTGTCCACATAACCCAATTAAAATGAAATTATCCACGGCCCGTTTTGTAACCCCATTTATGGCATCTAAAAGAACCGTTGCCCCACCGTCTAGGGCGCAAAATAACCGAAACATTTTTATCATCCAATGAAGAAGAATTTGCCGCAGGGACTTTCTTTGCATCAATGCCATTCCAACGTCATTTAGTTCTAAAGATGTGTAATGCATACTTGTTGCTTTGGACAGATCACCTTGTAAGTAACAGATTCTGAGCCCGGGGCTGACATTGACCTTCTTATATTGATATAAATACAACACAATCACCCTATTAAATTAAGTATCATCAGTAGCCGACAGTGCATGGGTATCAGCAAATGGGATCCTAAAACAGGAGCGAAACGAACTAAACTAACTCGACAATTATTTTAATATGAGAAAACTATTACCATTTTATTGGATGTATTGACGTGTCATATTATTAAGTAAACTTATAGGCATACTTGGTTATGTCGTGTGGAGACGTATTCAGATGTAACTAACCTTTAATGGCTTTTGTAAAGAACCAACCAGTTGTACTAATTTAGTGGGATGTGCCACCTGCAGAGTTGCTGAACTTTGTAGCGGTAATTATATTATAGGTCAATTTCGGTGCCATTAATATTTTGGGTGTCATTAAGATGAAAGAAGAATTAAATGAAGTTTGCTACTGTGCCGAAAAAGGAGAGCAAGACAGTTACATTTCGGCGTCCATAAATCCATGCACGTTTCTTTCGTAACCTTTACATCGGCTGCAGACAGCTTACTAGGGATGCCATTTTGTATAGAGAGCTAGTGGAATAAAATAGAATATACTCTATTCTACTTTACTGTGTTTATTGGTTACTACTGTACAAGGCATTAACTATCTACAAAGTGAGTACTTTGGCTTAACATCAACCCTCTGTGGCCACCCTTTTAATCTCACATTATACAACAGGGGGTCACTTTTCGTCTCACTCTATCTCAAATCTCGTTTGTCCAAATAAAGAGTTTTTTGCAACAAGATCTTCAATCAATCGAATTCGCTCCCTTTTCTTAAAGTTTATCTGTAACAGCTACTACTGTCAATGCCGCTATAACTGAATGGAACTGTAAGTGTTCAGTAAGGAATTTAAGGATAAATGTAAGAAAGAGTTCTGTCTGAACTATTTGGAAAGAGTTACACAAATACTTATGACAGTATACTCAATAATTGCAATTTTATATATATTAAAATGTGATTGTAACTGTAGGTCTGACCGTTTTATCAAACCATTCTTAATCTCTCTTCTTGATCTTTGCTACTTAGACATTAATTCAGCATTGTCAGCTTTATGTCAATGCACCAAAATAAATAGCAACAAGAAAGATAAAGACACGTCTAGAGCATCTTTTGTGTGCTCGTTGTACTATCTCCAAAATAAGGTAACTGTGGTCAAAACTGCGGGAAAAGCCATCAAACAACAGTATAAACAAACGTTACAATTTGTCGTACCAACGTTCTTTTCCCAAGATAAAATAGTCTTCAAAATTCTCTCTGCGACGCAATTAATGCGTCAACGGTCTTAATAGTTTTAATCGGGTTATGGCATGTCTCCGAAAGAAATGGGAGGAGATTAGATAGATTGACAAAGGAGGTGCCGGCAAAAGGAATGATGATTATGAAACTATAACGGCGTGGAAATGATTTTGCCATGTCAATTAAGATATATCATGATATTGCTTGTTGTCTAAGAGTTGCGTGCATTCATATCACTGACGCTACTTTATGTAGAAGTATTATTCCAAAATTGTGTAGCTGCTAGTAATAATCGTAGGCTCAAAATATCAAAACGAAAGAAGAAAGAAAGAGCGATAGACACGTGCGAAACCGTAATAATCTTTAAGGTTTCGCCCTCCCAATTGCAATTGCCCTTAATCGTAAACAACTTCTGTTTTCATTTTGTTAACATTTTGTTCTTTAAACTTTGTACCAAGGATGTTTAATGTAATCTTTTAATTGAAATATAATAACTAGAGCATTTCAATATCAAATTAGTTCAGAGGGCAACAACACCGAACCTCATCTATCGAAACTTGGAACATTATTACTTATTACGAATCGTGCCTCGTGGGCGTTCAACAAACCATCGTTCCAACGTGAAACACTCTCTCCCCCCTTCACAACGTTTGAACCCTTGAAACGAACTCGAAGAAGGCCATAAATTTGTTTAAAAGGTTAAACGGTGG
The DNA here is from genome assembly GCA_900659605.1 of Tisbe holothuriae. Classification (NCBI taxonomy): domain Eukaryota; kingdom Metazoa; phylum Arthropoda; class Copepoda; order Harpacticoida; family Tisbidae; genus Tisbe; species Tisbe holothuriae. The sequence goes on along the minus strand of LR140519.1, from coordinate 566 downwards.
CTTGCTTCGTTCTTCGCACGAGGATCTCAAATGTTGACCGCTCTATAAATGGAGCAAGTGACTTTTGCGGCACCGTTACGGGAGCAATGGTAATTTTGGGCGCAGATGGAAGATCGGGTTAGATATTCGATAAATATTTAAATGGACAGGAGATTTTCCCTCTCATTAACAAGTTAAGAGTCAATAAAGCGTTAGCTTTAATGCATGTAATTAGTTAGCAATGAAGAATTCAAAATTTAATGGGGGTTTGAAGTGCTACTACTGTAAAAGATATTTTTCTTTCTTTCGTCGAGATATATTATGGCCATGTGTTACGGAATATTTATTCAAAGGCATAAATTACGTTGTGGACCACTTTTCGGATAGCTTACTTTTGGCCTTACAGACCTTTAAAATATCTAAGAAATCACATTTAAAAGACTGATATTGCAGCAGCATTAAAACACTAATGTATAAAAAGGGATAACATTATGTAATCTTCCAGAACTATAATTAAAATAACTTCAGACTCTCGGAAAGGATCACGATTTTTAAATACCAACGGCTTAAATAATCTAGACTTTAAA
>LR140518.1:0-16429 GCA_900659605.1 Tisbe holothuriae | reverse complement strand
GGATGCATGTTAGACAAGGGAAAAAGGAACAATACAGGAAAAGAGGGGAAACCCCGGAAAAGGGCGTAAACCTAAGAGGAAAATACTTATATATAGGTCAAGATTAGTTCAAATTAAGCACAGGTTATATAGCAAACATATTAGTACACCACAGGTCAATTACATTTAACATGACTATTGACTACGGGGCATACAACAATTTGTTCCATTACTTTACGCCCTCTCTCCTGGGGATTTTCCTTTTTCTCTGCCATCAAGTGCATCCCAAGTTCCTAAAACTTGTTTACATGATAGGTTTCGTTATTAACTTTGAAACTTCCGTATATGTGACAAAAATCTAAGAAATATATCTGAAACTGTAAGCTAATGAAGAATCTAAGACATGATCTGTGTATGAAAGAAAGGAAGAGTCTCAGAGGGAGGCATAAAATTTAAGGCATCGATAGGTTGGTATATGTTGGAATTTGTACTACAGATATGCTTTACATTATTGGTATTTCAGTATTAAAGTACAATATACTTTTACTCTGTACCTTAATTTACTAAAATGCTCTTTGAAAGCTCAAGTAAAATAGGCCATAATTTTCTTTATCTACCCCAATATAACACACACTGATATTGTCATTCAAGATCACTTAACCTCATATTCCAGTGTGTCGCCATGTTGGACGTGATGGACAACAACACGCAGTGCGTGATGCTCGTCCTGCTGGAGATGGGACTCAGCTTCTCAGGAATCGTCTGCAATCTGCTCATTGTCACCACACTCAGGCAGGAGGAGTCACTGCAGGTAAATATACTATAGCTGCAACAGTTCAATTAAACACTAAATTTATTAAGTTAATCTACTAAAATGTAATGCACAGGGGACATGAAAACCTTAAAAAATATATACGAGTATATGTAGACAAGGTACCAAAATGTAAAACACCATTACTAATTAATAATATATTTTATCTTTAGGGTTCCACGCTCAACTTTCTCCTGCTGAATCTGTGCTTCTCCAACCTCCTGATTGCGTTCCTGGTGAAGCCCATCAGCGCCATCTACGTCGGATATGCCATCAGCACGGGCGAGTGGCAGGTCGGGCTCGCCTTCTGCACACTATATACTTTTACATACAGGTAAGAATATATATATTATAATAATTAACATTACAAAGGTAAAAAATACAGTTTGACCAGTTAGTAGGGACTATAGGGAGCTTAAAGCATTATGTCTGTTCCATGGCATCTTTACTCAATACCAGTCCTGTGGAGTCCCACAATATTGTGTTAAATGTTCGTACTTTTGTCTATCTCCCCTTGCCTACTACTTGTATTATACCCAGAGGCAGACCAAATTCAGCGGAAGCGAAAGTGGAATTTGCCCGGAAACTAATTCCCCTCCTTTTTGTGTATACAGTAGTTGTTTTGAGCATAACATTAATGTTTATTAAGCCCCCACTTTCCGCCATGTTGGCATTTCTGTTTTCCCTACTTCAGGCATAAAACGGGGAGAGTAAAAGAATATGCAAACCGCTATTTGCCTTTTTATCCAGTCATTTCATTAACATATTGTGTTGCTTTTTGAGGCATCTTCACTTCTATAAGACTGTCAGACACAGTCAGTACAATTATCCAATAAGAACAACAGGACCAGGGTTGCCAGTTTAGCTTATGTCGGAGCCAATCTTGAGCTGTAGAATGCAGGCATTTTATGAAGAAATGGCAACCCTGGCAGCAACTGCCTTCTCTGTAAATCTAATTTCTGCATCTGACCTTCAGCACTGAACTTGATGTATATCCGATATATTTGTTGTTGGGGATTGAAGCTCTTGTTTTTGTGACAGTTATAGGATGTTAGAAATTATACAATTGACCATACGTGATATACAGATTTATTATATGTTCAACCATGTATGGATGCTGTGTATGCTCAGCAACGAGAATATGGATAAAAAGAAAGGAAAATAAGTAACGTCATTTCCAGACGAGGAAGCCAATGAATAAAAAGCTGGAAGCACTATGTAGAGAATGAAACCAATATTAACTGTTCCTCAAGTACTTCTTTGATTAAGGTAAAATGAACATGGAGTAGGGCTTCAAGATGAATAATTGTATACGTATCCTACGTACATATTCTGCATACGTATGTTTTGTAATCTCCTTGCTTTTTAATCTTAGTCAAATTAAGTTATTTTGCATTAAAAGAATATAAGTTAACCAAGGCGGTCAATATTGAAGTTAAAATAATCCTTAAAACAAAACGCTGTATAAATTCCTTCTGCGAAGTTTATTTTCATTCATAATAGATCATTGTAATATCAAGTATCTTTAAGAGAAAGCCCTCAAATAAGGCACAACACAAAAGTACACATAAGAGAGATTGAGATTCATTGTATTACTTCTATTATATTTCGTTTTCCGCTCCGCTAACTTGCAATTGAGCATGAGAAATAAAGAATGGACGAAGAAAAGTAGGAATAGAGAAGAAAGATTTCTCAAGAAATAATTGAGGGGGAAGAAGTTAAAAAGCGCTCAGTTTGATAAAAGTGGACAATTATAGAGCTATTGTGGCGTTTAAATGGTTACGTAGTTATTATTAACTTTGGAATATTGACCTTATTTCTACGTGCAAGTTATACTTTATCAAGACAAAAATGGTTAAATGAGGGAATGCGTTAATTTTGTGTTTTGTACTATATTAGGTAAAATCCTGTCATTCCTGGGTGAGTTTTCCCCAAGACAATGGAAGATAAACTACAACTTGCAAGTTTACAGTTTACTTTGACCATATTCTTAGGCAATATTGTTCAAGTTTGTCGCAAACACTCCCCCAATTCTACCAACGACTTGTCGGAAGGCAAAAAACGAAGAAAAGAGAAATAGTCCATAAATCAGCCCTTGACTAATGGAGAAAAAGAGACTTCCTTTCAACAGAATCTAGAACAGAGATCAGTTTCATTTGAATATTCATTGCCAATGTTAGCCATTTTGGGCATTATAAGTAATGTTAAAAGCACATTAAACATGCATAAAATGCTTGTCTTACGTGTTTTTCGTAACCGACCTCAACCGTAGTAAATCTGGTTTTGACCGTCCTACTTTTTCTGCTGAGCATCCCTTGGACAGGATGTATATTTCACTCAGCTGGTGATAGGGATGCCAGTTCATTTAGAAGCACTGCTTTCTTAAGTATATAAGAATATGTTATAGTTGTATCGTGAAATGGCAACCCTGAGATGGGTGGGCAAACCTATTCTGGGTTTGGCCGAAAGGACCAAAGTCTTTTTTGGGATAAATTATTTCTCTTTTCTTAGAAAAAGAGGCGTTATTGACAGCACAACCTTTATAAGAGATTAAGAATGGCTCTTACAGAAGTTATGGGGGCTCATTGGCATCTACAAATGTACCATTTTAACGGATTTATTGACTTGCTCTTTTTTACAATCAATGTTTATGAAAAAATGGTTAAATATATTTGTGTCCTTTTCCTTTCCAGAACTACCTGGTGCATCTTCCCTTTCACCCTGGTTGCCATGTGCTGGTGCAAGCTGCTCGCCCAGTGCAAGTGCGGTCTCTGCGGAATCCTCTGCTGCTCAAGGAAGAAGCTGGCAAAGATGTCAAAGAAACAGCGGAGTCTCCACGGGGACTTTCAATCGACCAGGGACAGGTTGAGAAACTCGGAAATGGCATTTATTGGAGTGAATCAGGTAACATTTAAGACTATCTCTATCATAGTCCACTGACCTATCCAATCCTGATAGGAGGTCTATGAACTGGAGGCTGCCCCTCCCCCAGTCATCACTGAGTTCGCCCTCCAGTACGGTACTCAGCGCCACCGCCATAGCAGCGGCGCCCCGCCCATCATGGGCCGCAGTAGCACGCTCCAGGCGAACTCGAACCAGCTGAGCGGGTGCAGCAGAGGAGACTCCATTTCAACGCCGACGCCGAGTACAATCACGGAGAATAATGGAAATCAGGTAGACCAACAAATATGGTTTCTTGAGATATAGCAGCATTTTAAGCGGTACATGCATATGCTACTTAAGGCGCGGTTTACTACCGTTTACGTGCTGCTAATGTATGGGGACAGATTTTAAGACTATGTAGGGAACAATTGTTTTAAATAATGGTCTTACTCAGCCCGTGGGATTTTTTTTGCTTAATTACTCTTGCTTGTAGAACATGCAGCACACATAACATGCAATTATGTAGTAGTTTATATTTTTCCAATGAAAGCGTTGTATTCTCCTAAACACTTTTAAACTCTTATAATTTGACACATTTTGGTCAAAATATGATTAAATTGAAGAGGTTTTATAGATACCACTGTGTTTCCAGGCTCCCGCTCAAGACTCAACCTCCTCATCCGTCCTCCGACCCGGCGGCCGCCTCCAGCACAACAGCAGCAGCAACTCCAACGGCAACGTGAACAGCGTTGAGGTGCTGAGCAGCGAGGACGCCATCCAGCAGCTCGATCTCAACAACCTGGAGGGCGTGACGGATCCGGCCACGTTGCTGCTGCTCAGGAGGAGGAGGAAGAAGCACAAGAAGACGATAGAGGATGGACCGACGGCGAGACAAAAGGTAGGGAAAGTTCAAAAATTATATGTAACTGTTTTACCGTAGTGTCATTTACCCATTAACCATGTCAAACATTGCAATATGGCATAATGCTGTATACTCAACCAATATATATCATATTCAGTGTTGATGAAACAGAACAGTGAATCTGCATTGAATGCCCTTTTTAAGAAATCGAGACCAAAGAGTTGTAATAGTCGACTATTATGCCTCTCCATACAACTCTGTCCCAAATTGAAAAAGAGCATTGTCTAGCTGATGAGCTCGTAAACCATCCGGCCGCCAGCTCTTGTTATGAACGACCGAAATTACTTGTGGGAGCCTCAGTCAGTCCTTTCAGGTCTTCTACATTGTTTCACCCGTTGACAAATGAATGCCTGGGGAGGAAAAGGCAAAAGAGGGAGGAATTCATTAATTCCTTCCTCTTGTTTGTTCTGAAGGCCTCTCTAATGGCGCCCTGGTGGAAATAGCCATTATGTGAGGTATATTTAGGCATAAGGAGAGCTCATCTTATACCATATTTTGCGGTAGAACACCATCATGCATATAATAATCTTCAGACTAAGATATCTAGGTCAATGTTTAGTTTACACCCAAGCACATCTCCTGCGGTTGTTTCTGCTGTTGTCCCAGAAAACTAAATGAGTCTTCTAGGAATAGTTTTAGCACCGTGATAGCATCTCTTCCCTTCCTTACACATACCCATAAACAGACTCAAGAGTTTACTCTATCCTCCCACATCCACTGAGCTCAACAGAGTCCTTTATACGCCATTGGAGCATGATGATGGCGCCCATGCAATTCCTCCTTCAAGGCTAATGAGATTCTTCTCCTTCCTCTGCTGCTGTTGCTCTATCCTGTTGTTTCTGGTGGTTGAGGCCTTTAAGGGTCAAGAAACGGCTTGATGGGGATGTAGTACGCAATGTAGAGATTACTTTTGTAGTTAATTTGTAGTTGTAAGATACAGTAGATGCATAATTATATATTCATGGATGCTGCAAATTTGCTCTTGCCAAGGTCAAAACAAGAAGCCTTGTTGCATTCTGATGCCAAAAAGAAAGTAGAATACATCTCCACAGCTCAGCCATCCAATGCCTTACAGTTGCAATGTTATCCTAATACAGAGTAGTAATCAAGTCTCTTGGCACAGCCAAATGTCAAGACACTGCTGAATAATAATATGGCTTCATTACTGCAGCAGCAGCAGGAGGAGGAGGAGAGTAGTCAGAGTTGTATTCATGGGTTGGATCTGAATATCAGCTGTTGGATTTATTGGATGGCTTGCCAGACTGAGCATCGTCTAACGACTATGAATACCAATAGAAGCAATATACCGACGTTTGAACATGCTTTTTATTGTTTTATGTACATCATTTAGCAAGGAAATTATTCCGCAATAGTGTAAAGTATTAGTTTAGTAGGATGCTGTGGTAGGGCGGGGTCATATGTATGAAAAATATCAAAGGCTACCCATCACAAGTACTCAAGTACTTATTTTACAGATAACAATATTTTAGAGTTGTACACGCGTTATATAAAATATCTCTCCTTCCAGGTCCTCGTCTCCTTCATCTGGCTCGGCGCCGCCTTCTTCGGCATCACCACCTGCTTCCCCGACAAGGTCTTCGGCGTGGAGATCTCGGAACGGATCCTCCAGGAGCAGCTCAGCTCCATCCCGCCGTCCCTGGGCACGCCACGGAACCTCGACCTCACCTACTGCACGGTCAAGACCGGCGTCAACGACCTGCTCGACTACATTGCCCTGGTCGTGGCGTTGGTGTTGCCGTTGGCGCTGGGGCCGTGTATTGTGGGGGTGTTTCAGGTACAGAGTGGGGCCTTTAACGTGTTACTAATTAATACGATGTTAAGGTGTTTCATGTAAAGGGTAAAATTTGCTAATATGGGAGTTATCCTTAAGAATAAATGTATTTTTTTCTAGACTAATGCTGTACTCATGCAGCTACATATTATTAGCTAGTGTGTATTATGTATTATAGTGTATTCTATAAACTGCCACTTGGTCTCTCTTGGCATTGACTAGGGGCTTTGGCCTGTCCCAAAATAAGCCTTTTAACACCACACAAGAGGCGTGGAAATGTATATATAAGCAGCCAGCACAGCTGTATCTCAAAAGAAATAGAAGCAGCTTTAAAGGCGTTTCCGAAAGGCCCCCTTTGGCTTTCGTCCAAAAGTATCGCCTTTGAAATGATGACACCACAAAATCGAAAATGGAAGAAGATAAATCGGCTGTTGAATTGAGTCCAGGGTTGCAATTTTGAATCTACTTTATTATTATAAAACAGCAAGGTGGATAATAATATTTAAAATAGTTGGCAGCCCTGACTGGTGTTTTATTGGCCTTGCAAATCCATTTCCAATTTTTCAACAGAGATGAGTCAACAACATTTTAACACTCACAGCAAGAAATCCGCCAATCCCAGCAAGCCAGATTATTATTTCCCCACTGGCCAATCTTTAGAAATGAGATGTTTTTATTATACAGACACATAAGAAGTTCTTCTGAATTGAGATTGGAGGGGCTCTAAGGAGCTCAAGTTTATTTGGGGTTTATTCAACTGGAATCATGGAACTACTGAAGCTATAACATTATACCACAAACAAGCTGTGCTATGTACACAGTTTGGATAAACTTGCTAAAACTGCATTCCAATTTCACACTCTCTTATAATTCTTCTGTTGTTTTGCAATCTCTTTTTCAATGTTGTTTTATCTCCTTTGTGCAATCTCGGCATTCTTTTCAAACGAGTCTCTTTTTCTTCACTTCCTGCGGAGGAGCATTTTTGAGTGGGAGGAGGAGGAGGAGAAAAAGGTTCCTGAGAGTTGTTTTTTGTCTTCTGTAGGACCCTTGGATGCTATAAGGAGGATATTGGGGCCAAGTGGTACCTCGTATAATGAGGAGTCCATGACTTAGATGTTGTATTTTGTGCAGGCTTCAAACCACTTTTAAATAACTTTTTTACTACCTGCATGAATTGTTGTTTTACAGTTATCTAGAAAGTACACATAAAATTCAAAGTACTTGTTCAAGTCCTAGCTGCCCTAGCTTTTCTGATGTAAACGTGTAAAGTTTTAAAGGGAGAGGAAGGTAAATAGATAACCCTGAAGTGGTTGCATACGTACAAGTGCGAGAAATAGACCGTTTCAAACGAGACAAAACTCAGGTCTTGCCAAATTACCATCCCGAGTGCCAACTGATAATAATACATTTCTTGGACTGACCCCGTTTCTCGTATATATATTTTTATCGCGCTGTGACAAGTGTCTGCAATGTTCATTTTTCACGGCTTCATTCTTTCTAGAAAGAGAGAAGACAAGGAAAGAGACAGTGTTTTTAAATTAAAGTGCAAAAAATGGTTGGGGAGAAAGATATGAAACGGCACATTGTGCAATGTAAAGGGTGAGCCATATGTAACAAAGAAGTCGGCAATTTCAAATCAATATGTTATCTTTGAATTTAAAAGAGTTATTTTATTATTAACGTGCACTTATCATTATAGTTACTCTAAATTTCTTTTAACTTTGATGCAAACTTCTTAACATCACGAGACTCCCAGCTATCCTCAAACAGTGTTATTTCTCGAATATATCTTTCGCTAAGCCTTGCATCGGCTCTGGGCCGTAAAATTGCCACTCTCCGGTTTTCTTCTCTTTGCAATTGCTTTTGCAGTGCAGAAAATAAATATAACACTTGCACAGCGGGGAAGGAGAGCAAGAAGGGTGGTTATGGGGTTCTCGAGTGATGAGTTTGGGTCTTTTTCTAGAAAGATCATTTCTTTGGTCCTATCTAAAAATATACAACAGCCTCAAAAGTCTTTTGCAAACTTTATCATGAAGAGTATTCCGTACTTTTTTCCTCCTGTTCATAGTAGAGTAAATTCAGCACATTGACAGTCATTGCTATTGTGGGACAAGAAACCCATTCTACAAAAAGCCCCAGAGACTGTTTTTCAAAAGTTTGTGAATGGCCGGATATTCCGGTCCGTTTCCGGGAAACCTTTTTTATCCAAGCTCATTGAATAGCCCGGTACTATGGGTATAAATTTGCTGCATAATATTGGTAACATTGTGTTAGAATACGTGGAGGAATGTTTAACGTACTTTTGTGCTATTGATTCTGCAGACAGCATAAAAAGCACCAAATCGGGTATGCGTTCAGCATACGGTCGTAAAAGCAGTACTGGACACTGTCGTAAAAATCGACATATTTCGCAATATATTGCCATAAACACTGTAAACAACCTCCATCTACAAAGCGGGACAATTTGCTTTCTCACCTTAACCAAACTTTGGAGGATAAAGTTTCCTCCACTCTCTCTATCTTTTTTCCTGAGAAAGAGTTAAATCGGGGTTGAAGTGTAAGGGATATGGAGCAAAAAGAGGTGTAAGTTGGGCCAGGAATATGAGGTTACAACTTTTTTTTTACTGTATATGGAGGGTTACATGTCCATTTTGGCATTAGGAAGCAATAGCTATAAGACTAGTACATTTTTAGTTAAATTTAATACATTTCTTCCAACAAACTGTTATTTCTTTCTTCTGTCAGCAAACATGCCAATCATTATCGCAATTATTTGATGACCCTATCAAATCTTCTTTCTACACCTTTGGACGGCCAAATCTTAGAGTAAAGAGAAACTTTTTTCCCCTCTCCCTCTCAGCCTTCCTAAGAATGATGGGCCCAGCAGGAAACTGAGAAGAAGGTCAAACATCCAATGGCATTCAGCATCAAGTTATTTGATGATTTTGCTCCTCTGAACGGTTGGATTTTGAAGGATTCTCTCTCCTTTCTCTACTTCCTCCTCCTAAAAACTCCCCTGGGAGAGTTGAGGAGAAAAATAGAGATTCATGCCAGGTAGTTTAAAGGAAGAAGGAGGAGGAGAGAGGATCATGATACTGTTTTACAAGGTGTGTATATTGAACAGGGTGCTATTAGCTGTCAATATTAAAGTATTATTGGTATAATAAATGTATAGTTTAACAGTTTTCTTTTATAACTATGGCTCTTAAAGGTGCCATATTGTGCTCTTTTAACGTTTAATACATTGAAATGGCTGAGTCAGCTGCTTGCATACTGCCAGAGCTCCGCAGCTCCCCCAAAAACTATGCTCAAAGTTAAAACTGAAACTTCAGCTGTCACGCTTAGGCGATGATAGTTTGCTGACGGGACAGAAATGGAATATGTTTGAATAACTTTAAGCATAAGAGGATTATTAGAATATTTAAATACTACCACAAAATATCATTGTCTTGCAAGAAGAGAGCTAGTGCCTTATATGCATGTTGTTTCATTAAGTTGTCGCTGTAACAATTATAATGAGAACCCTGGTTTCCTGGTCTTAAACGAGGACTCCGGGACGCATCAAATGAGACTGAAGGGGACCGTTTATTTCTCCCTTGAACTGATGTACTGCATTCTGCGTATTTGAAGTTGCATCTTCAAAGAAGATGTGGTGAAATGTGCCAAGGAGAACACTTTTAAAACCCAAAAGAGAGAGGGAAAGAAAAAAAGAAAAGTTTCCTGTGTTGTTTTGGGCCAGCGCGGCGTGTTATTATATTATGCTAAAAAGGAGGTAGAGGAAATAAGAGAAGTAACACAAGGTTGGAGGCACTCCAAAAGTTGCCCTACATTTTACACATACAGCAACCGCACTCGGAATATAAGAGAATCTTACTACAATAACCATTTACTGAAGTCTCCACTCCCCATACAATAATATATCCTTCATTAGCAGTAAATTACCCAAACAGAATATTGTCGCACACCCGTGTAAGAACAGCTGCTGCATAGCCAATGTCACCCACATCTAGTGGAGTGAAATTTTTCTCTCCCTTTGGAATGCATGTTATGAATGTGAAGAGCGAGAGAAGAAGAAGAAGAAGTCGCAGTGCGGAATGTTTCTGGAACAGCTGAAAAAAAGATCTTTTACTATGAGCAAATAGATATTCTGTCTTTGAGAGTCATGTTGAAAATTTGTCCGTGGAACAAGTTTAAGGCGTTGTAAAGGTTAAGTCTTGTTTAAGAAGTCCCCAACAAGTTTGTTCAAAAATATAGAAAGTGGTTATCAGTCTATTGGTACTATTTCTTCATAAAGGGCAGTTATAGAATATCCAGTAGCACTTTGGACGTCCGTGACGGTCTATGTTGCATATGCATTATGCACCCTACATTCTTGTATGAATAACCTATTTGTTTTCTTGCAACTACGTATATAAATCAAAAGTATTTACGCAGCTTTTCTTGTTCAATGTCTTAGCAATCCCATAATTTACACCCAGATCAATATCTAAGGAGCTGTCAGAGAAATATGCCTTAGCAAATATTTGGGGACCAAGTTTGCTTTTATGCCCCTGTAATTTACGGCGTGATTGGAAGCAGACCTCAAAAAGTTTACGTCTTAATTCTTCTTGATGGCAAACTATTCCAACTATTTATAAACGGTTTGATCGTAAAGAGCCTTTAAACTTATCAATAAATAAGAGTACCCAGAGTTTGGAGATAAATCCTTTTCGCCTTGACTTTCTTCATACACTACACGGCATCCCCTCGGGCCCTGTCCTTTCCTTCTTGCTATAAATATCCACTTTGCAGAGTCGAGACGGTTGGGTTGATATCAACTTTAACCCGCCAATAGCTGTTCATGAAGAACTTACTAGCTACAGTTCGTATATAAACTGAATTAATGTTTGTAATGGACCCATTTATATTTGTGTCTGCAGTTTGTTTTCATCGTATCTCTCCGTTCCTTCTCGTTCGTCTTTATTAAGGTCCAAAAGAGCGGTTCTCTTCCCGCTTTCGTCGGCACTATTTTGTGACATTTAAACAAGGAAACATTGCTCTAAGACGAGAAAAAAAACACCATTGGAAAGCAAATAGAGCTGGAAGGGAAGGCCTAAATATGACCCTTTTATTTCCACGGCAGTAGTCTCCCAAGAGACTTAAAGTCTTTTTTCTTCCACAGTTTCATGAATTTATGCCCACTTTTTCCCAAATGTAGAATTATTCCTACCCAACATGTAAATGTAGAAGGAACCAATTTAACTTGATGTAAGTCTATGTTACTTCTCCCTTAATCATTGTTATATTCCTCAAGTAGTCTATTAAACCTGACAGATGGAGAGAAGCTCGAGACAAGGGATGCCATAAATTTTACAGTACACGTTAACAATTACACATAAAAGCACTTTAATATATCGAAATCTCAGGTTCTTATTTTGACAGTTACATGTAATTAGGCTAAACACTTACACTTGTGTAAAAAAGAGTGGCATCTCTAATGCTGGGTCCTTATTCCGAGGCAGCGGCAGTATAGTCTCATTTTGACAGATAATCCCGGCTTTTCTTTCTTCTTCTTCTTCCTCGTCAATCCAGAGTCTCCTCCTCCGAACAATACTCTCGGTGGGAGGGGAAGAAAGTCCATTCTCCATGCAGACTCCTCCAGCCTTTGATCTTGCATAGGACGCATCAGACAATACACAAGGTCAGAAAAGCAATAAGGAGAGTGAATATATTGAACTGAGACTGTTACATCAGTATGAAACAATATATACTCAAGTCTGCTATTGCACTTACAATATTGCTCGTCTATGAAATTAGTGACAGAGTGACATGCGCTGCGCTGACTATTGACGTATTACATTCCGTCTGAGATGAGAAGGATTCTGATGAGATTAAGGATGCAGCATGGTCTTAAGTAACACAACTACATATCAACATTATGGGCGCAATGTAACAGTTAGTTATGTTTATGCTTGGAACTGCTTACATAGTGCAATCAGACAAAAACAACTTGAAATTCTAAATGAATAGTGATGCCAATTATTTTCCTTTTACGCCATTACCAAGAACTAAACTAACACAGTTAAACAAACTCTCTGGGAATGAATATTAGTCCAACTTTTAGTAACAAAAAGAGATGTATCGTCATATTTTGCATGCATTTTGATGCCACTTTCTACTCACGTTGAAACGGTTCGTGTGTCTCGTTCCCTCCTTTGGGAGGCAGAGTACACACGAACAGACTCCAGAGCCTCGAAGGCATCTTTAAGGAAAAAGGATTCAAGCTTTAAACCATGCCCAATGTTTTATACACAAAGAATAAAGTCGGAGAAAAAAAGACCATTTCCATTTTGTTTCTGCCGGAGGCTTTTCAAACATTCATTGAAGGTGTGGAGGGAAGAAAATATTTGGTTTTGCAGGGAAATATTCAAAAATATTCGTGAGGAATTCTAGCAGACGTACAATGTAAATATAGGCTCTGTTTTGGAGGCTGTATTGGCGTCTGGCTTGAGAGAACTACTATCATCAAAAGAAGCTATCCAATATAAATACACGCTCTAAAGAATACATCAAGCATCAAAGGAGGCAGTATTTAAAACTCCAATGTTTTCCTTGTATTGTGTAAACAATGAAACAAATTCCACGGGCATATTACTTGGTTTATAATAGGTCTATGGAAGTGAGTGTGATAGCTCCTGCCTTATCTGTGTAGTTACTTCCTTCCTCCTCTTTTGCCTCCAGGGCAATTTTCATGAAGATGTATCTCTGGTTTTACGACCTTGCACAGTGGTTTCACGTAGGAATTATACTTCAATGCCCAAAGAGTAGATATGAAAAGAATACACTGTGGTATTTAATTTGACAAAATGCACTTCCCATTCCTTCCGTACCCACTGTGCTCGACCCCTCATCTGAGGTTGTGCTTGGCCTTTTCCCTTAACCCCTTTCTTCTTCTTCTTCGCCATCCCAAGGGTTTCCACGTTCCAGATTCATACCGCAATCTACGTTCCTCTCTACCCACGAAACGCCAAAAGCCATAAAGATCACATAACTCGGGATAAAAATGCAGCACTAAAGAAGAAGAAGAAGAACTTTTAATATATATTTCTGGCTGCTGCGGTACTAATTTACAATTATGCCGTAAAATGGCTTCAGTGCATTTTTAAGGCCTCAACTCTGACTTGTTTTATTCTTCCAGCTCCTCTTCACCGTCTTCGGCCACTTTGTCTGCCAGAGCAGCCACGTGAGCCAGCTGCAGCACTACGCGGACGCCGTCGGCCCGACCAGCCTCAAGGGGGAGGCGCCGTCCACGCTGGCAGCGGCGGTGGTGTCAGCCAATGGGGCCGCGTCACTGGCCACGGGGAACTCGAATATCTCCAAAGAGATGAAGGTATTGCTTACAATTAACACTATAGCATGACATTTATGGTTTTTATGTTCTTTGACTCTAATTACATATGACGACTATTTCAGCCTCAGTCCTCCAAAGGCCCCGGCTGGGGCATCATCGTGGGCTTCACCCTCGCCTTCGTGGCCACCTACCCGCTCCACATGTACGTGGCCGAGGTCTATCTCCTCGACAACTTCACCTTCCTCCTCATCAAGTACTGCGTCGGATTCCTCTTCGTCCTCTTCGTCCCGCTCATCACAATCGCGCTGGAGCGGGACATTCGGTACGGGATCCGGTCCGTGTTCGGGTCCGCCGTCCTCTGCTTGCAGGACATGGCGGCGGAGGGGGAGATGGTGGGCGGCGGGGGGCTGGTGGAGGATAATGAGCTGGGTATGGAAGGGGAGGGCGACGTCATCAACACCGTGTCCGGGTCTGCCCCGCACACGAATGGAAGGGCTTAGTGATACACATTGAGTGCTACAGTGTGCCCATATAATTCAATCTCTACCCCTTTCGTGTAATAATAGAGTCAATTCCCGACCGAAAGAGAAGCGTGATTATCACCCAATAGAGACTTCTCCTCAGATTGGCCTCCCAGATCCAATAAAGCAGTGGTCAAAAATCCCCTTTATGGCTCATCGGAGCCAGACTGAATTGAGGTCCAAAAATTGGTCGGAGGACGACTTTTACAGCTATAAGCCTGGAATGTATAGTAGAGTGAGTGTGAGAAAGACTAGGAGAGAGAGAGAGAGAGAGAGAGAGAGAGAGAGAGAGAATGGCCGTCATCAACTACCGGATATGACCTTTATCCTCAAGTCCACTGCTGCCTTTGATCTTCTTCTTCTTCTGCCCACTCCTCCTCCTTCTCCTCTCACTACGATCGTACAACGAGTCCCTAATGGAAATGTCCTGTCGTGAATCTAGTGATTATAACACTGCACTCATGCTAGAGGGGTTTAGTTGGAGTGCGATTGGATTGCTGAGACAAAGACTATCGTGTATATTGCCTACTCTCTCTTCTCCTTTCTCTTTCCTTTTCTCTGTGGCAGCTGTGATGAAAACGATGCTAGAGAAAAGAAGGATAAAAAGAACTGCTGAGCTCGACGTTTTCCCCAACCTGTTATTATGAGACGTCAGATGGTAAACATTGTTAGCAGGATAGAGTGGCAACCCTGAAGTCTACTGTGGAAAGAGGGCCCATTTCCTGTCATACTGCAGCCAACAGGAAGTTGGTTTATTATTGGGACATCAACTGCTAGACTAATAATAATACTTTTTGGTGCTCCTGTGAAGAATGCTCTTGGAAAATTCAATAGTGTGCGGAAATAATATTATGAACTATATTACTGTCCCTTCTACTATTATGGTCCATGTAAAAGTACTAAAATATAGTCAATAATTCAATTATAAGAATAAAAACCATTGTATACTAAAACATACATAGACCACTGAAATAGGTCTTTAGTACTCTATGACTAAAAGGACTCCCGCATCCTACTCGGTTAATTTGTGCCTTCTTCTTGTACTTCCTGTATCCCATCTTCCCAAAAAGCCTCCCTTTGTTTAACAACGTTTCCGCCTCTAATTAATCTTGTTCTTTTTATGCCATAAAGGGGGAAAGAAGGGAGTAGTGGAGGCTAAAACTGCGTTAAAAGTAATAAAAACAACTTTTACACGGGCCGTTGATTTAGACCATAAATAATAAAATAATTCAGAGAGCGATGCTGCTATTATAACAAAGAAAACCAAATATTTAACTGTTTTACCAGTAATTTCAAGTATTTTTGTGTAGAACGGACCCACTTTCTCACGTAGCTCTTACTCGTATATCGCAAATAATACGCCAAACAATAAAATCCTCTCTCTCTAAAGGTTATATTTGATCCCTTTTGATATATACGATAATATCATAAAAAGAAGGTTCCGTACAACTTACATAATAGCGATATTCTCTCGAGTAGGTTCTCTTACAATATATATGATTTTCGAATGACATTGCAACACGTGTATCCTGTATATAAGACATTTACACCATTTAGACTCATTCATCATGTGGCAGAGACAAAAGCGTCCTTGCCCCGGTTTTTATAGTTCCTAGATCCGTTTTGAGCAATATGTTGGTCCGTTGTTTGTTTTGACAAATCCCTGCAATGTAGAGAGGATGATGCATTAGATATTTGTCTTGATGTAATGTATGGTTTCGGCAAAAACACGTCCCAAGAGTATGATATGTTGCATGTCGTGGGTAACATATTGCTTCAAATCATGCATGAAATTGAAGATTTGGACTTGTTTTGATAGATCGTATTGTTATAAGAGTAAGGACAAAAGCAATCATATATTTGCTGGCTACCTACGTCTAAAGCACTTTACCTACGTCTAGATGGCATTTTTGGAAATAGGCTCAAGAAAATACTATAAATGACACTACATCAGAATGTCAAAATGTACATTCATTTCAATGTTTTACAGTCGAAACTCAAGTATTCCAGGGGCTTCTCTAGTAACAAAGCATAAACGATTTCCTTAACATACCAAGTGTCCTTAGAATCCGTTGGTCTTCGGCTCCTCTCCCTCCGGCACGGTTGCCTCCTCAGCCTCCTTCTTCATCTGCTCGATCTCCTCCTTGCTGGGCTTCAGCAGAAGGCCGATCCAGTGCGTGTAGTGGTTCAT
>LR140517.1:0-16394 GCA_900659605.1 Tisbe holothuriae | reverse complement strand
CATCGGATTTGACCGTCTTGCCGCTGCCCTTGAGCCGGGTCCGGATGTCGAGCCGGTACTCGGGCGTGCGCTCACGGTTCAGCACGTTCCGGTTTGAGGTGCGCGTCCGGAGCACCAGGAAGATAAAGTCGCCGACGCGCTCAGCCTCAGCCTTGAAGAAGCCGTCGGGGTCCCCGGATCGGATGCGGAACCGGACACTGGTCTTGCCATCCCAGCCATCGGGCAGCCACATTCCCATCTGGGCTGTGGGCGTGACATAAACCCGTCCCTGGCTGTTCTCCGCGATGGAGCACGAGTATGACGACTGAGTGAATGACAGGGGTGACGACGATGCGTTTACTGACGATCTGACAATGTTGACTTGGGCTGACTGTTGTGTGGGGAATGCCATGAAGGCCAGGATGAGGAACAGGCCTGAGAATGAGGGCCACAGCGGCCAGAAGTAGTTTGTCCTTCGGTGGTGTCGCCGGAAGTGGTTGTGGTCGCACTTTGACGATGACGGCCATCGGTGCGGCTGGATCTGCCGGGGACTTAACGTGCCCATGGCGGGGTGGAGGAGAATTCTGGGGGTTTGTTTACAACACGAGTTTCACAGTTCACAACACTCGAGGTTAAACGGTTGTTATGACACGGCTCACATGGTGAATAAATGTGGTGATACACGGTATTTTTCCTTTTGCTTCACATTTTCGGTTCTCTCTCTTTCCGACCGGTTTTCACTGTTGTTATATTTTCCACTGTTCGCTGAGACTTTTCAGCAGCAACTGAGTTTGTTCGTTCGTTCGTTCTCAGTCCGTCCGCTCGTTTCTTCTTCTTCTTCTTCTTCTGTCGCCAGCGCTTGCTTCGGTCTGCTGAGTGCGCTGCTCGCTGCTCGAGCTGCACGCTCGTTTCGTTTTGTGGTCGCAGTCTCAGTCTCTTACTCAGCAGCACGCACTTTTAGCTTTGGCGGTAGAGAAGAGAAGAGAAGCAAGAGAAGGAAATAGGAACAGAAGAAGACGAAGACTCAGTCAAAAAGTATTCCTTCCTCCTCCTCTGTGTTTCTCCTGTTCCTCCTCCACCACCAAGAGTACAAGCTGAGCTAGCAAGCGTCGGTCTTCTTCTCTTTCTTCTGTCTCTCCGTCCTGAGTTCGTAGTACGCGCGGATGGAGGGAGAACTGGAGAAGAAGAAGATCTTTTTTCCACCCTCTCTTCTCTCTCGTCGGAAAAACTACTGTGATCGTTGTCTTCTTATTTTCGCTTTCTTCTCCAAGTGTAATGTTTTGTAAGACTTGTTCCAGACACGGGAAAAAAGAACGACGACGTCGACGTCCCCTTCAGGAGAAGAAGAAAGCTAAAACTTTCGATGACGCATTCTTCCCTCCTCCTTCTTTTTTTTATACCTTCAGAGATATGGAGGAAAGTTCATTGCTCCATCAATGTGTCCCTTTTTGGCAAACCTGAAACAGAGTAAAAGTACATTATTATTATACAAGAACACTCCTGACAACAAAATCCACTCTGTAAGCGCCGTTTCATAAACAAAAACCAGACGGCTGACTTTTAACGTGATTTATAGGCGGCGACTTTCTAATCGGAGAAGCCATTTTTTCATTATCATCATCAACTTTCTTATCCCATCTTGGAAAACTTTTCTCCTTTCGATCCCCATGTGCATAGACGAGATATGCAGTGTGTAGAAAGTCGGGGCCTAATAACCATTAGCTGCCAATGCCCCTGTTTCCGAAATTACTTTTCGGAACAATGTGCAGAGCAGTAGCAGCATTAATTCAGTGCAGTCTGTAACAGTGTCAGGAAAAGGCCTTATTATAGTACTAGATGTTCTTAATCCAGATGAATGTTGTGTACACAGGGTCAATAAATCCCCTGCTTTGTCCTGCCAAATAAAAGTTTTCGTTTGGACCCAAGGTCTCTTGTGTCTAGACAAGATGCTGCATGCCCTAGATTCTTTATATTCACAGTGGTCCTGTTTTAACGATCAAGGGAGATAAATTAATGTTCTATTGACTATTATAGACCAGACCACTGTGTCACATTGACTATTATAGACCAGACCACTGTGTCACAATGTTTAATGCCAATACCATCCCACTGTGCTCAAGGGAGAAAGCGGCGACTGCAGTCTCTTTGTCATCGAACGTGATGCGTCCGTAGGGAGTCAAGTCAGGATGCACCAAAACAAATTTAATAGATGGTGGCAGGCTCCAGTGTATAAAATATGTTGCATTAATATACAGCTCCTACATGCTTAATGAGCTGTCATACATGAAAAGCAATGCATTTTAGAGCCAGACGGGGCTCTTTCCTGTCAACAGCTGGGGGCCAGGAACAAGTTTTAGAAGGCCTTAAAACCTCAGCATTAGACAGCTCTTTAAAGATGTGTGATAGGGCTAACAAAAATGATTCTACTCAAGAAGGCCTTGAAGGCAGACAAGGGATGCTACAGTGCCACAATGTTAAGTAGGAGTAATTGTGAATATTGGTCATACATTCTTGTCAGCCCTTTTTAGACAGTGAAAAAGAACCTCCAAGGAAAAAAGCTTTTAAAACCTCAGCCTCAGTAGTCTTCTTTTCTTCTTCTTCTTCTTCTCTGTCTGGAAGCCTCTTTTTCCGCCTACTTGGATCCAAAAGTCTTTCTTCTTATGATTGGAGTTGGCTGAGTAAAATTTTCCCACTTAGTCTTGCTTCTTCTGCCCTCCAGACCTTCAGAAAGAAAAATGAAAGCTTTAAAAAAACTGCTCCGGACATTTTCTGTCGTCAACTCATCGTGTAAATGAGTCTCCTCTTCTTGCTCATCCAATTTTTCCCTCAAGCCTAAAGGTCTTGAAGAAGAAGGGAGCTTGGCCATGAAATTGGGAAAATTGCCAATATATTTAGACTGTAGGGTTGCCAGTTGCTGGCAACCCTGGTGTCCATAACATTGGATTGATAGCCCGGCTGTCCAAATGATTAGAGTTCTCAAGGCAAAAGTGTAACTCTTCAGAAGAGCCAATGATGACTTTTAACACATGTTTTATGCTCTGTACTGACAATCTAAAAGTATGTAAGAGGTAAACAACTCTTTTGAATGCTTATTCAAGCTCTTTATAGAATTATAACATCATATTTGGCACCATTCGCGTCTTATCATTTGGACAGCCGAGCCACTCCCGCTTCTTTATGATATGGTCAAAGCGGTGTGAAGAAGCCAATCAGATTATGGCTTGTCCTCCTCTCTCCTCACTTTTATCTCCTGTCTACAGCCACACTGTTTTGTATATAGATTGAGAGCGAGCTAGAGTATAAAGCCAACAGGGATATCAATGTCTGGTATAACGCAATCACATAAAAGCATTTAGGGATGATCCTAGCCATCGATACACTCATGCAGTGAGCTTCCAAGCTTTTACTTCATAAGTGCGTGTGACTATATATGAAGTAAATATTAAAAAAAAACTGTCTTCCCGCCGAGATTCGTTTCTCTTACGGGATGCGTCGCATACTAGTCGTTGTGGAATGCATGCATTTCTCGTATTAATGAAAGTGCGGATTTAAGGAGTTTAAGTTTAGTGCAGGACGAGAAATGTAACTGGTATGCAACACTGACATCAGCGTCTATCTGAAACAAATCTCGGCGGGTTAAGTTGCCTTAAATGACACTTTGTTATCCGCTGCAGCAGCTGACAACGAACCTCTTAATTCGTAATTAAGACGACCACCCGACACAAAAATATTCCACAAGATGAATGGTTGTAGTAAAAAATGCTCAAGATTAGATTGGACAAAAGTGGTTTTTAAAAGACTGATCTGTGAGAACGGACTGGAAACGAGTTTCGTTCGTTAAGAGAATATCGGCGAAAATAAATACGAAGGGTTGAGATTGCAACAGTAGATTAGATGGCGGAGCTGAGACTGTTGCTGCGGTATTTTTATGGAACCGGGTGTGGGACAATAACAGAGTTTCTCTCAACTTTGGTTAGTTGAAAGAAAGTGCAAAAATGTCAAATATTTAACCCAACTTTCTGAGAGTTGTCTTTACATAAGCTTATATTTTGTGATGAAAACTTTGGCTGCAAGAGTGCAATTATGTGTCACAGTGCAATGTATAATATTTAACACCATGGTACCATGATAGCAAAGTTGCTCATGTTTTGTAAATGGCGTATGATACAGTTAATAAGTATTGCAACACACCAAGAACAAAAGATAACCAACTTTTTGCAGTTTTGCACACAGACATCTAATATTATTTGCTCTCAAGCGAACAGCAGATATTAGTATTAAGCATGTGAGAAAACACCAAGAAGAAACTTTCCTTGTCTCCACTGAAGCCTTTGAACTGCGCATGTTTTTGCCTCTTTTTGTGCCACGAACTTCTTATGCGTTCTTAATGAATACTCAAGGGAGCGAGAAGAAGAATGAAAGAGCAAAAAAGTATTCCGTTACCACAGGCTGAGTAGCAACAGCATACTTTCTCTATTTATCACTTTTGATGGTAAAAAACATCTAATTAGACCGTGCTATAAATCCAATGAGAACTATATAAAAAGGATAGTTTTGCTCAAAAAATATTGCGCGCAAGAGAAGCTTTGCGGCCCAGAAAGGACAAATCTAATACTGTACATCTGTAATATACACAGTACATAAGGTATTACTCCCATACAATAAGAGATACAATAAAATGTATTTCAAAAGTGATTAAATACTGAAGCCGGTTTCTGTTTAACTTTTTTCATACTAATCCACCCGTTAATCGTGTTTAAAATCGTTTTTGAGTAGTAATTTTTGATATCGAAATTGGATGTCACGAAATTCGGGAGATTTGCTTCAAAAAGTTTTTGATTAGATCAAAACCACGGCCTATATAAACACAGGTCGGATCTTACGGGTTGATTTTTTCCCGCCTTCGCATATTTCGCATAACTGTTGTCGTTTTCCTTCTGCTGCTGCAGGTGCTGAGTCCCTCACTTCGCATAAATTCAAATCATGCGCCGTAAGATCTGACCAGAGATAAATACAGTGCCTAGAGTTGGGCATGCGTCCAGCCAAGGCAGGAACGGGCCGACACTTCTCTTGGCTGTCTGTGGGCAGCTGATTTTTAGCGATAAAGCCTCTGCCTGGGCTGGTGGAGCTCATGCGCCGGCAAAAACTCCATCAACGGCAAAAACTCCGGGAATAGTGAAAGTGACATATTCACGTTTTACGATAATCTATGTGTTCGTTATTGGTCGATACAACTTTTGCTCGTTATATCCTAGAGAGGTTTAATAAGGGTTGCCATGGCGTTAACAGACAGCTGGAAATCGGAGCAAGGCCGTGGTTAATTCCTTTTTGAGGGTCCAGCTTATTAAAAGTTTCTGCTTGGCGAGCAAAGAGAATAGAGGAAATAAAGAACAAGGATGAAGTTTCAAGACCGCCGTAAAACTTTTTTATACCGCATAAGACTCCAAAAAGTCAGTCACACTCGACAAAAATGGAGAATTAACTTCTTTTCCCATTATTGTTCTTTTTATGTCCCTCTCCACTGCAGTATTTTGTACAAACCTTGGCCTCTAATACACCTCATATTATATGTGTTGCCCTGTGTATAGAAGTAGATTTCTTCTCTTTCAAGACTTGTCACCTTTTCTTGACAGCACCAAAAGGTGAGAGAAGGAAGAAAGGAGATTCATCAGGGTTGCCAGTTTGTTTATACAGTTATAGTATTATATTATGAGCCCTGCTTTTTGTCTGGTAGATGCACACTGTAGATTGTGCCAAGATCTGCAGAGGCTCTGGGGATTCTTCTCTTCAAGAACTGCCTTGAAAAGTTTACAAGGAGTCAAAAAGGCCAGAGAGAGAGAAAGTGGAAAAGAGGCTTTAAAGTTGTTGTTGTTCTTCAGCCACTTTCATCGTCTTATATTAGCCACCGAGTTGTCACCGTTTTAACTTTTCACCTTTGTTTTATGTCGTCAACTTTGGTCGTTGTCATCTCGTTTCTCATTCAGGAAAGTGCGTAAAAGACGTTCTAAACTCAACCTCATTGTAGTTTATGTCACCAGCAGCAAGTGCACACACAAGCCCCTTCTTCTCTGCTGTAACCCGAGAGCTTATAGAGATCGTTTTCAGTGTGCATATAAATGGCACATGCAAAGGAATTTCTGGCTTCCTAGCAGAGTCACCTAAGTCAACATAATGCCTCCTTCTCATTTTAGATCGGGTGATTAGATCGGGTACTAAACGAACTGGACAAGAGAGGACTAAGTGGTTTTCCTGGAGGCCCTAAATGCTGTAATATTCTGCAATGTGAGTGAAATCTGACCTCTTGGAATGTTCCTTTCCACGCAAAAATTCCCGCTCTTTCTTTTTCTGGAATCCGATCCGTCAATCAAAAAGTGCCAATTTGTGGAGATTTTCACTATTTCTCGCATGCGCGGTCAAAGATATTTATTTTCAAAAGAAGAATTTTGTGTGTGTTCAACAGCTACTTGACCGTATAATGATGGGTTTTATTCTTCCGGGAGCCATTCAAAATAGGTTTACAACTTCAATAAATGAAATATTTTAGTCTACATGATGGAATGATGGAATTGGACATACATTTTGAATAATAACGCATAAAAAAAGACAATAATTGTATTCGAGCCTTCATGATATTTTTGAATCTTTTTCAGGATATCCGTCCCAAACTAGTCGCTCAAAATTGCCTTCCGAAAAAAGAAGAAATCAAATTTGTGCAAAAAGTCGAAAAGTGCATTTCTCTACGAAAGTGTTTGGAATGAATCGGACACAATACATGACCCCGGTGGATCCTAAAACCATTGACATATTACGCTTAAATAATATGCCCATGTCCACGTATGATTTAAAAAGGCTGTTACCATTCCAGGCACGCCAGCCTTGCGAGTGCATAAAAGCGTGTTCGGACATGATTTCATTAAAAAGGATCTTGCATTCAGGGATGACATATTTTGGTATGAATCCATTGAAGTTGGGTCATATTTAAGGTCTATTAATGGGACTAATACTTACTAAGATAACCCATATAATGACATTTTCAACATCTTAGGGATAAAATATTAATGCCTTTTTTGCCCTTTTGGCAACCCTGAGTTAGCACGAAATTGAGGTTTTAAAAGTGATTTCTGCATGAGAGTATTTTGAGCACGCGAATGATAATAGAATTAGCGGGAAAAAAGAACTTTAAGAAATCAGAACGAGAAGGAGATAATTTATATTTAATTGGGTGCTAGAATTAGAAAATCGGCCAAGGAAACTTTTATTGTAGATTTGTAGTAAACACGCGATCGGATTTAAATAGGAAATAATCTGATTCCGTGTTTTTTGCTGAATAATTTGGCGTTTTAAACAAGTGTGATATATATCAAATAACAGGTTTATTTATAGCTGCAAGCCATGAAAAGTACCACTTTAAGTGCGAGATACGTCGTAGTATTTAAATTAGATTCAACACTTGTTCGCCAGTTCTAAACTTTTGGAAAACTTTACATTTGAAATAAAATCAATATTCTCAAATCTACCTTTTCATTCCATTCCTAATTTCATTTTTTTGCCACCCTCTGATTTCAAAAGAATGTTTCCCATCCACCGACCTGCAATCAACTCAACTCAACCCATACTTCAATGGATTTGTTCAACCCCTCCGTGCAGAATAATAAATAAACACACTGGTCACCCTCAGGTGCCGAAATCGACCGTAAATCAAACAGCAAGATGGTTGATCAAACTTACATACACGGCTTGCGGTAGCAATAATGGAGATGAAATTCTGTACACGGCTTGCGGTACTTTTAACCTACACATTAGTATAATAGACTAAAGTTGTTTGGTTGGGAATGCGCCCACTGGCAACATGTGTGCTAATGCCAAGAAGGAATGGGTTTCACAGAGAAATTGTAATTGAATGAAGAAAACTCCACAGGGGAGAAAGGAGAGAGAGAAAGAGAGAGAGAGAGAGAGAGAAATGCTAACCGCATATGGGACAAAAATATGTGACAACCCATGTTGCGGAAACGCGTATAATGTTTGTGAGAGGAAGTTTCATGTGGAGAAGATTCCAATTTCCAGACAAGGTTCTTCTGGGGATTAGATGACTGTGCAAAAAATGGAACTCATGTTGGAGGAAATACCGTATTATACAGCTCCTTTCATTAACTGTCATACACTCAATTTGGAGAAACCTCGGTTCATTCAATGCAGCAGAAGTCTCTTTACTTTATCATTTATTTCTTTATTCTACCCCACCCCGTTTTCTTTTCTCTCCCCCAAAGAAAAGCCATAAATTTCTCCAAACAGAGAATGAATTTGTCCCCCTAGCTAACAATGTGCAGGAAAGGGTTGGGCCGCCATCGACCTATTACCTAATGTCATTATGCTATAGCTCAATGGGGGAGTCATTTCTATTGTCCGAGTCCAATATATTGAATTATGTGTGCACGGCTTGAAAGGAGGTTCAGAAACAATGTTTGGCAAGGTCGAAACTGAGCTACTTTTGAGCGGATATCGAAATATCCGATTTTCAAGATGGGCTCAGTTTTTATATGTCTGATATTAGAGAAGAACTTTCGATGATGTACACATTACGGATAGACAATATTGTATTTCTTCAGCAGTAGAACAGAGAGAAAAAGATATATCTTTTACAAAATTGATATTGAGAGCATAAAATGAAGATCTCCTTCCCCTCATCAACTCTAATGGCTGAAATCACTTTTGCTGCCGCTGACAAATCGTTTTCCGTTAGATTTTCTTATTTTCTCCCCCCGGATGAAAGGGTCGTTTTTCTTGCCTCCGAATTCGGAAGAGGAGATTTTATATTTAAAAATATTCAATGGCACGATTGAAAGTGTGAAAAATGAAAGCAAATGTCACCGCACGATCGTGGTTTTGGGGAGCATAAATGGCATATAAATCGTTTAATGCACAATATATAAGCACTAAAATACAAGTATTTGTCAACCATGTATGCCTAACCACAGCCCAAGGGTGTTTACAAGGCGGTTTTCCCTGCCCTCAACCAAAAAAATCAAAAGACTTTCTTCTTTTTCTCGAGATCGCTTTGAAAAGGCTGCAAAGAAAGGATTGAAGCGAAAACTACGATTTTTCGCCACTGCTTTTCTTCTTTCTTTCTCCCCGTTCAAAAGCAATCCAATTTGCAAGCAAGGGGGAAAAGTAGGAAGAGAGAGCTCCTTGAGGGCTGATGCAATGGTAAGGTGGTGCGAGGAGCATTTTACATGCTTGTACAAAGTGTATTTACACTCTCCTGAGACTCAGATGTACATATTTTAAAAGTTACTTTGCCAAGATATTGCAACATTACTATGAAGA
This sequence comes from Tisbe holothuriae, assembly GCA_900659605.1. Taxonomy (NCBI): domain Eukaryota; kingdom Metazoa; phylum Arthropoda; class Copepoda; order Harpacticoida; family Tisbidae; genus Tisbe; species Tisbe holothuriae. The sequence goes on along the minus strand of LR140517.1, from coordinate 7,091 downwards.
ATATACTTTATATATCAAGCACAGACTTACCAAAAGTACTCTGGATGCTTGAAAAAGGGGATTTTTTGCCGCCGGCAAGAACTGAATTTTGCATTCATTTGCAGACTTAGAAATCAAGGGGAGAAAACTTTTTCATCTTCATCTATCCTTTTACTTTTTCGGCTTTTAGATTGTTGATGCAATTCTTTCTCGCTCTTACAGGACTAATTTTTTACTCAAGACGTCCAAATAACTTGGGAAAAACACCGTGTAGGTGGCATAAACGTGATTTCCAAACCGAAAATATGCATATGTGGGTTAAAAGTGCGGAGAAAAATGGCGAAAATGCAAAGCATTCTGAAGGACGGATAAGAGAAAATAGCCAGTTTTTTGTTTTCTATTTCTGCTCCGTTCGTTTTCTTCTTTTTACTCTTTTTCAATATTTTGAAGATGTTATCTTGGCATGCATGCAGCAGACTTTACAGCAACAAGAATTAGACTGCAGACATTGAATTCGGTACGAACGCAATATATTGAATATATTGCTTTAATCAATCTTACTAATATTGGTAAATTGGCAGTGGTTTGCTATTATTTTTAATTACATTTTAATTTTATATTTTACCATTATTGTCCGGTTAAAGTTTCTTAAATAAACCTGGAATGCGTTTTTATCACCACCGTAACTCCTACTGCTACACATACACGTAACCCGTTTGCCCAAAAAACTTTTCCAAATGGCCATTGTTTCTCTTTCTCTTTCTCTTTCTCTCTCTCTCTCTCTCTTCTCTTTTTGCTACAGATCCAAGACTAACATTTTGTGGGAAAGTAGGAACAAAATAACAAAATAACACATCGACGAAGCAGCTTTTGTTGCTGCTCAAGTTGTTGCTTTTAGTTGCTGCGCAATGCAGATCGCTATCTGCAGCGTTTCCATTAATAAATGCAATCTAAAGTAAAGCTTTGTCATGACTCAATCTACAATATGCGTAAAATGTGCACATTATATACACAAATATGTGTGTTTACAAAATGTTTGTTTGTTTTGTCAAGTTATCATGTTTAAACTCCTGCATTACAAAGGCCATTTGAGCCGCTTTAATTGCAAAAAGAAGGAGAAGAAAAACACATTAAGGCTTTTCAAAAACCATTTGACACTAATGACTACTTTAACGGTGTGTAGATTACGGCCATATCCATGCATATTTTCTGCATTTCTCCGAGGCAATATTTGAAAAATGGGTTCGGTGAAAAGTATGATTTGAAATATGATGACATGAGATAAATTGTCGAAAATATGAAAAACGTCTTCCGTTTCAAAACTGGGACAAAATGATCCTGACTGGAGTTTCATTGAAACATATTCTTGATAAAATGAGTCATTTTTAATATGGTAAAAATGTCCATTGTTTTGCTTCCTAGAAAAGGTGTGACAGAGTCAAGGGGAATTTCCGACTGTAATCATAAAGCACCATTGAATAATAATGAACCAATTTAAATTCTTGTTAATTGCTTACGCGGATAATTATTGCAAACATAACACGTTCTCACTACTATAATTACTACGGAAAGGAATGCCATAAAACAACTAAAAGTGGGCTTTAGAATCAATTAAAGCTTAATAGATTACTATGCTTGGCAACCCTACTTCTGTGTTCGTAATCCAAGCCAATTTTGAAAACTTTTTTACCTCCCTGGGGATTGAAAACATTCTCACTGCATGCAACAACTTTTTGGCCTTTCCCTAATTAGCTCTTTTTGCGGAAATCTAAACTTTGAAAACTTTTTTTTCGAACAAGAAGAATTTAACACATTTATAAGCAGATTAAAGCTGTATTTTGAAGCCATTTCGGCTGTCCAACTGATAAGAGTTCTCTATAGTCAATATTGAAGGCCTTCAAAGGAGCCAACGAAACATTTAACATATGTATTATACTCTATGCTGATACTATTCAAGGTATATAAGAGGTTAACACTCTTCCAAATGTTTATTTCAAGCTCTTTATAGAATTAGAACAACCAGATTTGGCAACTTTTGCTTCTTAGCATTTGGACAGTCGATTTTGCACAGGGATAAATCGAACAACATGGGGGTAACATCTTCCTTTCTGCAAAATCGGTCGTCGTACCAAATTCAGTCGGAAATGTGCAATTTCTCTTAAATTTCATGCTCCGTCAGTCGACCAAATTCTGCAGTAAAAAGAACCTTTTTGCAGACCTATTACCGTACTACTACTATACGCATAAAGAAGTCGGCTTTTGACTCTTTCTTTCAACATGAAGGGCAGATCAAAAAGTTATATCTTTATATGCATACATGGCATAAAATATGTCTGTTTTATATGCAGACTCAAAAGTTTCACCGCCTTTGCCAAATGTGGGTAGAGAAAATGTCATTCCCAATTGTATTCATATGCATATTTGCACGTAGACACTCCATTGTATGTATAAATATCAATTTTGTGCAATGTGGAGGCTTCAGATGCTACGGATTTTGTGCAAAGATTCCCAGAAGAGCCGTTTACAGAATCAAGAATTTCATCTTGAGAAAAAAAACTTGTAGAGGGCCTTAAATCCCCGATGGGAATAGACCCGAAAAACTCTACTAGACAACGGTTAAATGCTTCTTTATATTCTATTTATTCTCTGCATTTAAATGCATACACAATTTAAATAATTTAATATGCAATGCAGGGCGCATAATGAATACAAAATGCAATCTACTTTTTCACTTGGGGACTCGTGGCAAACTCTCTATTTTAAAGAGAGCTCTGCAGTTATTTATATAACTATAGGGCTGCCATAAATGACTGGAGGAGGCATAATTGACCTTGCTAATGGGGGCAACCCTTTGCCTGACTCAGCCTGAAGTGCATTTTCCAGCCTAGCTGTGTTGCTGAGCAAGCAGCACGACCAGGGGCCATAAAAAGGCAATCCAACTAATAATAAAGCATTTACTTTACGACGGTTCATGCGAAAAATGAGGTAGGTAGAAAAAAAGCGCTCAGTCAGAGGAATTTCCCGAGAAGGTTTTTGGCATGATTTATACGGCAACATTCTAGAGTGCACTTTTGCAACACAGGTCAAACTTCTTGAACTGGTTTTGTTAATTTTTGACACTTTTCAAATAACACAAGTGCCAGTTTGAATGTGACAGAAGAAAGCCATTTTGGTGGATCTGAATAGATGATGCCAACCAATTGAGGTCTTTTAGAGCATGAAAATGCCTTTTTTGTCTTCTTACAACCCGGCCCTTTGTTCTTTTCTCTTCTTCATTCTTTTGCAAGTGGCAGTTATTACACTTCCACTCCTTGAGGGGAAAAGATAAAAGCAAGAAGAGAATGCCTCAGAGGATGGAATTGACTCCTTGAAAGATGAGCTTTCTTCAATGGGTGCATTCAGGGATTGTCTAATTACAAGTTAACTTTATCATAAAATGTGCTTAATTGCACTGCATATTATTAATTTTACTTGGTCAAAACTAAAATCACTTTTGAAAAGTAATGGAAGTATCACTTTGTGCATCCACTGCACTGACATGTTTCATTACGATTGAGCTCATTCATATTTTCTTTTTCTCTTTTATCTTGTCAGACATTTTTGCACGACCGGCGCTCATTCCATTTCCGGACGGGTCATTTACATCAGGGATGCCAGTTTGTTAAAACACACAACTTCAGCATATGCATTTATCTCTCATTAAATTCATGACAAGTGAACAAACTGGCAACCCTACTTTCTCTTCTCCCATTCAACATCATGGATGACAGTTTGTTTAAAACAACTGCAGTATACATAATAATGAGCCATTAAGTACATGCCAAATATACAAACTGGCAACCCTACTTTCTCTTCTCCCATCCATCGTTCCGCAACATTTGCCTCCTCATCTGACCATGTTTGTCTGGACATGAAAGTGCATGATAGCGTTCGTTACACATCGTGCAGTTAAGGGATGCCAAATATTGATAATCCTTTCGTCTTGCTGCAGCTGCTACTCAAATTTGTTGCCGGTATTGATTTATCTTGGAATTCGAACCATTCATCAATATAACTGGAAGAAAGGGGGAAAGGAAAGCCAGCTCGATGGTCACTTTCTGTCGACAACTTTCTTATATATAAGATTACACCCCGACGCTCGATATTAGATAGCCGGAATGAGTCATTGCAACAAGAAAGCAACTCCCAAATGTGAAGAATAGGGCATTTTTGTGCACATTGAAACCCGTTTTGTGTGCGTTCTCCTCAGCAGTTGACCCCTCGCTGTGTCTCACATGGAAAAGAAATCTCAAATCGATCTGTCTATATAGCCAGAAGCAATGTTGCCATACAGTGCCATTATCATTCCCCCAAGCTCACCCCTACTACGTACGTCTAGCTAATCACGGTCTTATTTATAGAGCTGGTGAAGCCGTAGTTTCAACGTCCATTTTCGCCCTTTCTCTCTCTCTCTCCTCCGTTCGTCTGTTACATTAATCCTTGTTAGAAAACATCAGTCCCTGAGGCTCCATAGCTCTTACTCTCGTTGCTTTCCCTCTCATCGGGAGCTCTCACTCTCTTGGAGATGCAGTCAATATTAAGAAAAGGTTTTCGGGTTTAATGCTGACACTGCATGTATTAATATGCTGATGAAACGGGGAAACTTTGCATATTCCATGCTAGTCATTGGGCGGAAATCCTAGACACATGAAGACAGTATCGACTGTTTGAACCCAAGGAACCGTAACGCTGCCCTTCATTTTTCATCTCCTCCTTACCTAAAATGTAGAGAAGAAAAAAGGGTGATTATATTGGTGAAAAATGAAATCAGACTCTAGTTTTAACTCGTAGTCTCAACGGACAATTAATCAAAACTGCTGCATTACTATACGTCGTGAGTATAGCAGCTGTGTGTGCATATTTTATCCACATTTAAGCCCAATATAGACTTGTAAATGTGCTTAGATTCACTTTTCACTTGGCGCCCGAAACGGCGGCGCCATACAGAGAGCAGTAATCATCGATTTTCAGGGTTGCCATAAATATTAACTGGTCAGTCTTTAAGTGATAATCAATCTGTCATCCCTAAACGTCCACTTGATCTAGAGTGCACTGCAACGTATGCGATGGAAAAAATGTCTCTGCAAGTGAAATATGATCGGACCTCTCTTTCTCTCTCTCTCTCTCTCTCTCTCCCTGTTCTCTCTTTTGCAGTATAAATCGGGGAAAAGGCAATGATGCGATTTTAGCTGATGGTGATTTTCTCCTCGTATATTGATCGGTTTCCACTTGAGTGGAGAATCCAAGGCGATCAGCGACGTGACAAAATACAAGGGTTGCTAATGCCCTCGACCAGAAGAAATTAATTGCAACTACTACAGGGATAAAAACCACAAAAGACACGAGCCTGGTTAATCTACAAATTTACACTTTTAAGCAACAAAGTATTACTGTATAGCCTAAAATGAGCTATATTACCACAGTTATTGTTCAAAAGTAATTCCCATAAATGCTTGTTAATCCATGACGTTTTACATGGAGTTATCGATGACAATCTGTTTTATCGCCAATATCCATATTGCATTTTTCGGTTCCCACAGAGCTGCTGATTTCTATCCTGATCACATCCACTGACGTATTAAAGCTGTCGCTAACATGACATCGGTGGCCGCGTGTACATGGTGCAGTTTTTCCACCCTGTTACCCCGCCGAGTATTGATTGTTTTCAGATCAACATTCGATAAACGGGTTTGAGGGGAAACTTAAAGTTGTACAATGCAGCTGTCCAAATGATAAGAGTTCTTTAACCAAAATTATAACTGTTCAGAAGAGCCAACGGAAACTTTTTACATGTGTGTTATGCTTGTTACTGATACTAGAAATGTACATAAGGGCTTAAGGACTCTCTCGAATGCTTATTTCAACCTTGTTATACTACTACAACAACAACTACTACTGTAGACAAAACAAATTTGGCACCTTTTGCTTCTTATCATTTGGACAACCGAATGGGCTTAATGAATAATGTATAAAATCACTGCTCGCCCTCATTGCACATTGTTTTACAGCAGGGGATCAACCATCATTATTTGCACAAATGGGGAATAAGACGAAGCAAAGAGAGATTAGTGGGAAGAGAAGGGGAAATAAATGCCATTTCATTCACTCCATGTGGGTTATCGATCTGTGCATTTCTGAGGAACAATCGGCGTAAACAAGGAGATTTAGTCTTTTATAACGAACTGTAATCCTTCGTTCATTCCGGGGAAACCGATTTTTACTGATGGGTCCGTCCCCCCAACTTTTGGCTTATGGTTATGGCCGTCTACATAAAAAGAAGGATTCCCCTTCGTTTTGCAGTGTTGGTGCTACTACAAGGAAATGCTTCTTCTTCATCATCTTTAGCTTCTCTTTTGCGGTCCAAGATGAAAATGAGAGGGAATGGTTGTGATGATGGCGGCAGAAGGAGCTTCAGGGATGCCATTAATTTTATAGATACAACGTTTAATACATGTTTAATACCATATCAAAAAATTAGTGTAAATAGCTTATATACTAAAGGGTATCGGCATTCTCAGAAATATTGTAATAAAAGAACATCAAGTCTGTCAGAGACAAGTTTGTAATACCTATGTGATATATTAACTCTCTATTTATACAAAGTGGCATCCCTATGATCTGATTTGATGGGTGCTAAGAAAGAGATCTATGGACAGAAAGATGATGGTCACAGCAGCAGCCATCCCCTGATCTTGGTGGTGGGTGAGTCACAGCAGGGTTGTTAGCCGCAGAAGAAAAGAGATCAGAACCACATACAGAACAGTCATATGGAACAATAATTTCTTCATAGAGCACTTGGCCGTTTCGAGAGTAATTGATTATGTCTCACTCAATGACACATCTTTGATGGCTTAGATTTGATTTGAATGATGTATTATTGACTTGTGTGGCATCAACTTTTTCTGCATCAAATGACATATTGATGGAATAATGTAATATCCGAAAATACTCATCTGGACTTGACGAGTAAGGCCGGCCGGAAGTATCTTTGAAGGCCAAACAACAGCTAAGATAAACAGCCTTGCTGCTGGGCATTGTATCAAATAAAGCCTCTAAACACAAGAAACGACAGA
>LR140516.1:0-16439 GCA_900659605.1 Tisbe holothuriae | reverse complement strand
GGCAGATCTATGGAATAGTAAAAATAAATAAAAATGCTCTGATTGGATTAAAAATGTGGGGCGGACTGAGTTAGTGTCATTATGATAGATTTTTGATGAATATCATTTATGGCGACTCTATGCATTATAAAGTATTGTTTAAATTGTCACTAGTGCACTGCACTCACTGGCTCTGCTTAAATCTAGTAAGTCTACTGATTAAAGGAGTAACTGAGTAAGCAAACAACATAAAAGTAAAGTAGTGCATGGTTTTTTTTAGCAAGTAATCTATTGCGTTAATATATGAGTTCCGGATAAAATGTTTTTTAAAGATTTTACCCCTTATGTAGAACATGCTTTTACTCCGCATTAAGGATATATTTAGACATTTTAATGTAATTATTGAGTAGCTAATGAGCTGATTAATCAATAAATACTATAATTATAACTGTTAACTACTAGTAATCATGCTAAATCTCATTTAAAGATGAGCGGCAAAATCCTGGGATGTATTTTGATATTGTACTGTAGAGTAGACTGGGAAGTTCATGGTTTTTACAGCAAGTAAGCAAGGAACACTTGATAAAACGTTATTAGAGGATCCTTTGGCTTTTATTTACCTGCATCTGTAGCCCAACTCTCGGTCTCGTCGGATACGCCACCCTTGGCCTGTTCTTTGGTGTCGCCGTGAAGTACATGAACATGTCTGTGGTCTCCTGCAGGCTGAGCATTCCAGAGCCGACGACCTCGTCGGCAAAGTCGTGGACTGTAGGGGTATTTGAGTAATGTATTATTTACCTGCATCTGCAGCCCAACTCTTGGCCTTGTTGGATACGCCACCCTTGGCCTGTTCTTTGGTGTGGCCGTGAAGTACATGAACATGTCTGTGGTCTCCTGCAGACTGAGCATTCCAGAACCAACGACCTCATCGGCAAAGTCTTGGACGCTCATGGCGGGGAAGCGGATGAGAGTGATGGCCGGGCCGAGGATTTCCCTAAACGAATATGTACTTTAGTGGTTTTGTAACTTCTATGTATAATATTGATGAAAGTTATAGAAATATGAATTTCGGTTTTGTTATTGAACTTTTCTTGGACGATTTTTAATATATTTTGGTGTACAAGGTTTTCAGGTTTATGCCACAAGGGCAAGTCCCGCTTTTTGGAGCAATGAACTTGTTTCCTAGGCCGTTTTTGCATAATTATCCCGTCAGAGGGCAACTCCTTTGAGTGGAGATTTACTTAGTGAAACCTCCACTCTAAGGAGTCGCCATCTGACGAGAGAATTGTTCAAAAACGGCCAAGCAAACATGTTCATTGAAAACTCCATCCGCCCAGGCCGGGTATTGAATCCCCTTTCCCCGGCATAAACGTTTTGCGCGCTAACCATTCCGCCACAAGCTTGCGCTCCCCATATATCTTACATGTAATATTTAAGACATACCTTCTGTTCTCGGGTGTGTCCTCCTTCTCCCTCCGCTCGCACTCTGCCGCCGCCCAGTTGGACGCCGCCTTGAACACGACCGTCTCCTTGCAGTTGAGCGTCTCACGGCGGAGGATGGCGCGGAGGGTGTCAAGGTCGACGTCGGTGAAGCCGGCAGAGAGGAGGGACAACTCAGCCTAGAAAAGAATAAATAACATTAAGGCACAGGTCGGCTGTCCAAATGATAAGAGTGAACCAGCTAAAATTGAAGGTAATTAGAAGAGCCAAATGAATGAAGACTTTTAATGTATGTATTATTCTCTGTGCTGATACCATTCAAGGTATATAAGAGGTTAAAATCCCTTCGAATGCTTATTTCATCCTCTTTAGGACAAGCAAATTTGGGACCTTTTGCTTCTTATCATTAGGGCAGCCGAAGTACCGGTAATAGGGGCTATAAATAAATGAGGGTATTAGTCCCGCTTGGAAGAAAGATTTGCAATCATGAAAATGATATGACTAGGGAATAATAACTTTAAAATAGAGTAGACCGTAGACAGTAAGTCAATTTATGAATATGTATATAAAATAGGTTTACTTTATTATACAAAGTTACTCGCATTCCATAACAAAATACCTATTGAAAAGTCCATTGGAACAAGATAAAATTGTTAAATTGATATTTAATAACAAACAGAAGAGGCAAATGATGCAGTTAAAGTGCTTATAATAGAGTTTTAATATGTATAATCCTTCTTTTCCTCCGAATATTCTAACAGGAAACCCTCATTGCTGTTCAAACTCTTTTATCAAAATGCGAAAAACGTCTTTTGATAATATATTATCCAAATGAACATCCTTTCAGTCCTTTTGACAACATGTCTCCTTTAACTCTTTTAACAATTCTGGCTCTTTTATACCCAGTTTATTCCATTCACATTGACTTCCACCTCTCCTGCCCCAAAGAACAAAAAAACGATGCTCACACATCCCTATCATGGAGGATTACTCACATCAAGGTTATAAACTATAAGCGGCATGTAAGGAGGATTCAAATGGAATACGGTGCAATAACCGCTTTTGGCTCAATGCCGGAAATAAATCGAACATGGACATGGAATGGTGCTATACCCTTGGCTCTACCGCATCACAAGTAATATAATTTATATCAACAGTACAATATCAAAAACATTCCAAGAATTTACCACTAATGTAGAACATACTATAACTCCGCAATAAGAATGTGCTTAGGCACTTTGTATAGTTATTAAATAGCTCATTAGCTGATTAATTTATTAATACTTGTAGTTTAGCAGTTAATTACTAATAATCATGCTAAATACTCCTTTAAAATTGGTTGGCAAAATCCTGGAATGTCTTTTGACATTTTTACCATAAAACCTTGCTAATATAGAGTAAAACACTTAATCCAGATTTAGTCCTATACAGTATAAAGTTCCCATTCCTTTAATCAGGTCAAGCCACACAGTCCGAATGATCAATTGCACTGAATACCCGGCAATAACCCACTTCAACCATGATGACCCTTGTGCAAGTTGTCCCAACAATACAAATGCATGTAGCCAGGTCAAAACAACTCTGAGGTTCGGATTGCATAAAACTGAGCCTATTGGAACAAAACTGGTAATATACTTTAATATGTATCTCTGCAATGCAATGTAATTATCTTCAGTACAGTATCAAAACACATTCCAGTATTTTTTCAGACATATTTAAAAGAGTATTTAGCATGATCATTACTTATTAACATTAAAAAAAAACAAGTATAAATAGATTAGGAAGCTAATTTAGCTATGCAATAATTACATAAAAGTATCTAAATACATTCTTAATGCGGAGTTATAGCATGTTCTACAAAAGTGGCACATTCTGGAAATGTATTAATTATGATATTGTACGGTTGTTATGGATTTAACCTTAGGATGATGAGCTGTTGACGATATCTTGCGATTGTCCAAATAACATTGATCAACCAGTTACGTTAATTGTCACCGCATTGGTGACGTTTACAGTGATCATGGGATCCACTATGGGAGTGATCATTGGCTTTGGGTAGGTCGGAATTAATCCAATTTTTTTAAAATATTTGCTATGCATATCTTTTTTGGGAACTACCTTTTCAGGGTCATGGCAATAGCACGCCACACATGGGCAATTTGTGTGGCAGCTTTTTGGTGCATTTGAAAAATCCCAAGCGCCGCGGCCAGGATTCAACCCCCCGCCCCCTTGCATGGGAGTCTCGCATGCTAACCGCCCTACCCGAAATTTATGCCCCTCTTTATTGTGTTAACATAAGTTATGGTAATTATAATTCTAGATTCTGCAAGGCAAATAGTCCAAGGAAACAAGACACAATCACTGAGCAAACCACAGAACTGACTACTCCGCTTCAACAGCCGGTGCCAGCATCACCAACAGAGGATCAGGATATTGGTGCCCACTACTATGTTGTGGACTCAGCAACTGCATCATATGAGCCGGGCAACCCTTATAACAATTAATTACAATACGCAAAATATAACAGATAAAAGTACATTTCCGAATATTAATGGATAGAGTCAAACCATTCCTCAAACAAGCTTAACTGCTGAGTATTAATAATTATTTCAATTATTAGTTAGGATACTTGTAGAGCTGAAACTTGATGTTGCTAGGGAATGTTAGTTATTTCTACCTGGGACTCAATAGCCTCCCAACACTGCTGTGTCAATACCCGCTCTGAGAACAGCCTTGCCTGCGACAATAATGCACAAGCATTCTGCGCTGTCAAACTGATCTCCAAGAAGCGCACACACTCTGTGGACATGTGCGGCACCAGATACCACTTTGCCCAGTAGAGAGTTGCCAGTACATTGATTATGTTTTCATCTTACATGAGACTCAATAACCTCCCAACACCTTTGTGTCAATGCCGGCTCTGAAAACAATCTTGCCTGCGACAGCAATGCACAAGCTTTCCGCGCCGTCAGACTTCTCTCCAAGAAGCGCACACACTCTGTGGACAAGTGTGGCACCAGATACCGCTTTGCGCAGTAGAGTGTTGCCAGAACATTGTCGTTGTCCAGGACAACTTCATCACAGTAGAGATATCTAAGCATGGTTAGGAATGCATCAGGTTCAACATCTGGGACTTCAATGACCTTGTCCTGGAATTTAAAAGGCAAATTAAAATTTACATTTGACACAAAATTTTTCATAAAATTGGTGTAAATTGACTCAATGTTTCTTTAATATGAGACAAAAGCATCAATTTTCAATGTAATTTACAGGGTGATTTACTGTAAGTTTTACATATAAAAGGCTCTCATTTGATAGAAAATCCGTTATAGAGTAAATGTGTCTTACCAATAACATATTTAAACAAATTAGTTAAAGTTACTGACAGAAAATGAAGTAATTATACCATATCATAACACTTTCCTTATCTTCCGCCAGCCCTCCAAAGAACATTGCATAGAAGACGGTGCTCCCTGTCGCGAGGACGTATTTATGCCCGGGGAATCGGCGCGGTGTCGGGTTTAGGTCGCCGCCCACTGAGAAGTAGACGTCCGCCATGAGGGCGTTGTTGCACATCACGGCGTTGCGGTCTCTGAAATAGTAATTGTTATTGATCTAAAAAAATACTGTCCAAATGATAAGAGCTCTTTAGCTAAAACTGTAACTGTTTGGAAGAGTCAACAAAGACATTAAAAGTATGTTTTATTGTCTGTACTGACACCATAAAAGATGTGTAAGAGGTTAATACTCTTTCAAATGCTTATTTCAAGCTCTTTACTGTATTAGAACAAACTATTTTGGCACCTTTTGCTCTTTTTGTTTGGAAAGCCGAAATGAGGTTGTATATAATAATACTTCTATGGGTTTATCTGTATTAGAGGAGCATAATCACAAATAAAGTGTCTAACTGATACAAAGCAAAAGGTGCCAAATTTGTTTGTTCTAATTATTTTAAGAGGTTGAAATAAGCATTGGAAAGGGTTTTAACTTCTTATATACCTTAAATAGCATCAGTGCAGAGAAAAAGACACGGCTTGGTTCTAGTAATCGTCCTATTTCCAATATCTCCAACATGTCATGTTCAAATACACTTTTTATTATTTCTACAAATATATATGACCTTCAGCTTGCCCCATAAAATATTAGAGCTCTTCCAGAGTACCAAGTCCCACAGGGCAAGGTGCCCCGCAGGGCTAGGAGGAGAAAAGCAAACTTTTATAGGTTTTATTCAATCACTTTAGGTGTGGCTAGAAAAATGATTTAAAAGTGTTTGAATGCCCTTCAGGGTGCCCCACAGGGCTAGGTGCCGCTCAGGGCTAGGGCAAAATACTAATTATATTTATTGGAACTGTCAGGTTAGGTTGGGTTAGGCAAAATTAGCCTAAAAATGTGTCCAGTGTTGACAGGGTTAAGAGCTGAGCAGAGAGCAAAGAGGACGTCACAGTGGTTACATTTCAGAAATACATATATTGTTTTTGGGCTCTATGTGACCGAGATGGGTCATATTTTCCGAAAATATCTTTAAGTTGAGGTTTCCTTGGAAGTTTCTTGGATTTTTTGGCAATAGGACGATTACTAGAATCGCTCCAAAGACACAAACATTAAAAGTCTTCATTGGCTCTTCTGAAGACCTTCAACTTTTTTATCATTTGGACAGCCGAAATATTATCCATTCCAGTAGAGACATTGCATGCATTGGCTTAGAAACCTACACTAGGTAATGATTCATCATTTGGACCGTACACTATTGACCAATCCTGCGAAGTACGCGTAACACATTTTTCCGGCTCTATATTTTTGGCCATTATATAAAAATAATCCAAATGTGTCTTGCAACTGCGTATGTAAAAAAGAAACTTTGCGTTATTACCTGACAGTTTTCTTTGTTGACTGCCAGTTGGGATCAATAGTGACAAGCGCGTTGAACGTGGATGTGAGCGTGGGAGCGATTGAGGGGAGAGGTGACTGAGGTGGCGAGATGAGGTGAAGCTGCTTACTCGAGGAGGATTCCACCTGCTGGACGTTGTCTGGGGCTGGGGGTGGGACCTGGAAAGAGAGTTTAGGACGTTAAATGCTGCACAGTAGATACAACTAAAATCATAAAATTATTCAAATATGACGGTGCAATCAGTGGCATTAAAGACCATGCAGTGACGTTAACAATTAATAAAAGTATGATGGCACAGTCCTTAGGGAAGGAACAGACCTTATAAATGAGCAAGCAATATATTGGGAGATATTGCATGTCTGTCCTGAGTCCTGGTTGTTCGGTTAAAGCTCAGTGCTGAGAAAACGATGTACATTTATTTACATGCACATTGTTTATTAGGTATGCTCCGGGCCGACTATATAAACTCGGGGATTCCGACAGAGAGAATCCCCGACTAACTACACCAACAAGAACAGCTACTACAAATAACAACCACAACAACAAAAACCGCACTATAAATATATGTGGCCATACCTGATAGTTCCCCACCCATACAGTGGACACCCCAGCTGCAGCAGCCTGAGCCTGAGCCCCATTCCCTCCTTGCACAGCAACAGCACCACTTGCCTGAACATTCTCCTGCAACCGCGAGATATTCGCCACAGTCTTGGCAGCCAGCCCGGAGTATGAACTCTGCTCCACCTGGTTACAGTCCGGGGTGGCGCATTCACCACGAAGTGGCGCAGGCTGGGAGGGCGGAGTGGGCGCAGGTGGGCGTTGAGTGGGCGCAGGTGGGCGTGCTGTTGCGCCCCGTGAAGGTGACGAAGATGAGTCTGGCTCTAACTGGTTGGCTTCACTGCCAGAAGGTGGTTTTGATGGGGATGACATGGCTAATTATGATTTATGAGTATTTAATGGCTTAAATAACCTCATTTAAGGCCCATTACTATGTTCTAATTATGAGTATTCACTGGATTAATAACCTCATTTGTGGGCCATTCTTATGTTATTATTGAAGGTTCTCAATATTTTGCACACAAGGAGTAGAGACAAGTGTTCCCTCTGCCTTGGCTGTCTGGTGGAGAAAGGCAGTTTGGGCTGGCTCAGCTTTGCCTGGATAGAAGGGATAGCTGTAAATTTGCTCAGCAGCGGGAACGTTTAAAAAGGAATAATTCCTTTTACTGTGTACCAATTTTAACATTGCATTGAAAATATGTTATACTCACAATTGGTTAGTCTGTATTCTATGAGATATCAGCAATTAAGGTTGAAATACATAAGACAAGCATACTTTCATGTTTACCCAATGACTCCTGTGGTATACCAGATCGGTTTAATGGGTCACAAGAGTTAATATTTTAGACGTGTTATAGATTACAGCTGCTATACATACGCTTTAATAGTTATATTGTCGGCTTAATAATAATTTCCAACCCAAAAAACAGCAAAATTAACAACGTTTTGCAGAAAGGAGTAAGGATAAAAGTCTATTTCCAGTCATTTTTAGATCCAGGGAAACCGGAGACAGTACAAAGCAGACTTAATTTTATTTGACCTATTGATGCACATGATATCAATGTGAATACTGATGTTTTGTTCTAAACATTGTCAAACCACTCATTGCATCAATACCATTCCTCTATCTACCGCAGTATGAAGTACACAGACAGCCAAAATGTAAAATGTAACAAACAACCTTTTCGTCAAAATAAAAATAGACTAACCAAAGTAAGACAACAGAGGAAACGGCCGCAAAGTCTATATCAAGTCAGTTTTAGATCCAGGGCCAAATGGAGACAGTACAAAATTGATATTTTTTGTATTTAACGTATGATACCCAAATATGGGTGTACATTTATTGACAGTAGTTTTCAACAATTGTACAACATTACATCAAATGAAACATACAGTTTTGATATATTTAGACTTCAGCATTTGGGATTTGAACCAAATATCTTCAAACCCACGAGTACTCTCATGCTTAGCAAAAGGTATGGCAATCCTATATATGCATAAAAAGTCGTCTTTCTTCTACAGTTTTACCTTTCTAATTCCATAAGAGAGTGGACGACGACGAAGAAAAAATGGTAGTTAAGATTGGAAGAATTGATAAACTGGCCTTGGAACGAGGCCACGAAGAAGAAAAAAATCAAGGCGACAACAGAGTCAGCCTTCTTTATATGATTGCAAAGCTCAGTCGGTCGGTCTAACAATGCTTAAAACATACATGAACTAAGTTTTAACCGGTTTAAAAGTCTTAATTGTACTAGTTACATAACATTATTCACATACACTTTAAGAGTAAAATGTCTTATAGAATATAGAATAAAAGTTAAACAATTTTTTCCATGTATGTTTCATATTTCATCAAGCTCATATCCGGAGCTTATGAGGAGGGGTAAGCAGAGCTCTGCTGTCCAAATGATAAGAGTTCTCTGGCCAAAATATAACTTTACAGGAATGGGGGCCCGTGGTAGCCATATTTGCAAGTTGCTTGACTCCGACCCAGAAGGTTGTGGGTTCAAATCCCCCTGCGGCATGATGATGAAAAATTGCAAATTAGGCGTACTAGTGAATGAACTTGAAAAGGTAGTGCCCAAAATTATACAATAAGGGATCACTACTTTACAGGTGAGCCAAAGACGTATTTACCTTTTCGGCTTTTCTTTACTGTCTGTAGGGAAACTATATAAGAGACAAGAGACATTAAGAACTTTCTATAGAGCTTGTTTCACACATTATATAGGTGTTTAATAACCAATTATGGCACTTGTTGCTGCTTATCATTTGGACAGTCGAGCAAAGGCCCCTGGAAAAAAAGCTCTTCATGCATTCACAGTACTCAGTTATGCTCCGACTCGAGTGGTGGTCTCAGGCGGCGATCCCGCCATTGCCGCTGACTCGAATTATCAACGAGCCTTGAAAATAACCCTCATTGATGTTGCTAGGAATTCTAACCGAGCATTGATATAGAAGTGGTGATTAGTTATGAGCTCCTCTAAGGAGCTCTCATGAGAGACACACATCTTGTAAAGAGTGATAAAAGTTTTGATAAATGTTTGGGTTTAGGTTGGTTCTCATGAAGTCCTTTACGCCAGGGAAAGGTAATCATATGCATGAAAGAAGGCTGAGCATGTCATATATCTTTTAGAAATAATAGTATCATATTTTGTCAATGAAGTCTGTGGCACTTGTTAGAGCATATCACAAGATAGATAATAACATGTACTTTAAAAAAATTACTGACATTCCTTCTTATATATTTTTGGGCACTACCTTTCGGTTCATTATCAGTAATGCCGTGCTAGCAATTTTTTCTTCATCATGCCGCCGGGGGGAATCTGCGACCTTCTGGGCCGCAGTCGGACAACTTGCCAGCACGGCTACCACGTCCCCCATAGCATGTACTTATAATAAATGCCATACTTAATTTTTATCTTGTAGAATAGTTAATGGGCATATGCAGAACTTATTGGGTAATGGACACTTTGTTTCCATCTCTAGGTGGCAATGAGCCAAAATCTTCCCTCACAAGTGGGCTTCTATCTCTTGCCACCGGACTCCAACACTAGCAAACCTCAACAGCAGAGTAGCAGATCAAGCCAAAACTACCGAAACCAGCAGCAACAGCTTCACAATCAGCTTCAGCAGCTGCAACAGAGCCGCCAATGGAAGTCTCAGCATCAGCTTGATGTCATAACTGAAGTGAGCGACGAGTCAAGGAGCTCGACACCAAATACAGGATCATTAAACCTAAACTTACTGTTGCGGTAGGAGTGGGGAAAAAGCTTAAAGCTAGTCTAGAGATACTGTCGATGTCAGATACATGGCTGCATGGTAAGTCATGGCAAACCAAGCAAGCTGCAAGCTGTTCTTTTAATTGCCCTGTGTCTAACTATTACAATATTAGTTCTATAAAGAAGATCTGAGATTAATGCCCTAAATAAAGTGGGGTGGCCGGTGGATGATATGAGTAATAGACATCTGCGGTTGTCCTCTAATAATTACTCTACTGTACTCGTATAATCTTGTTCATATTCCAGTAACCACACTGCCCTCCCCGGCATGTTCGACCGGCCAACCCGCCACCCGTCCCTCGACGATCTCCGCGGCTACGGAAGATCGCACAAACTGGGCGTCACAAACCTCGAGGGCGACCCGGGAAGCTCGCCGCTGCCGCCGCCGTCGCACAACGGCCGCGGCAATAATGGCGGGGCGGTCGGCGGCGCTGACCGGGGAGGGGAGCATGGGAGAAGGAGTAATACTGATGGTGTGGCGTATGATCATCAGGGGTTCAAGTTGCCGCCGATTAAGAGTCAGTATTTCACGGATCCGACGAGGTGGCATCATCCGCAGGTAACTCAGCTGTCCAAATGATAAGAGTTCTCTAGACAAAATTGTAACTCTTCAGAAGAGGTACCAAAAAATGACTTTTTACACATGTTTATGTGCTGTACTGATGCTTATTTCAAGCTCTTTAAATAATTATAACAAACAAATTTGGCACCTTTTGCTTCTTATCATTTGGACAGCCGAACTATGTACACAACATACAGTCACAGGCACGTTAAAGTAGAAAAGCTGTTTAACATGAAGTTGTGTACTTTAAAATTGGGTAATGCTCATACATTCATTGCTAGAGACTTGGAAGCAAAAACGAAAAGTGTTTCTACTCATAGTATGATCTTCCATAAGATTTATAAATTTATGCTTTTGAGGGATCTTATTACTCGTCTGTATTGATGTTTCGGGATCTTATTCTGTCTTAAAGACGTATAGAGTATCATCATTTAATTTTTTTAACAATGATCATTTAGACCGTTACCAGTTATTAAAATATGGCATTACCCGTTCCAACCACTTGATTATTAAATTCCCGCTCATTCCCTTCCAGTCCCGCATCTGCGCCAACCTAAAGCATACACTCTACCTCCTGAAGATCCGCGCCCAGGAGAACCTCTACCAGACCATCATCGACTCGATCGTCATCGGTCTCGCCGAGATTGACGCTCAGGAGATGGAGGAAGTGCTCGGAATCAGGAGCGAGGATTTCCTAAAGAGCAAGTTTAAGAGGAATGTGCCAGCGAAACTAAGTGAGTAACAAACACAATGAAGTATAGTTGGTGGGACGGGGATCAATAGCTCCCAGGAGAACCTTTACCAGACCATCATCGACTTGATCGTCATTGGCCTGGCCGAGATTGACGCTCAGGAGATGGAGGAAGTGCTCGGAATCAGGAGCGAGGATTTCCTAAAGAGCAAGTTTAAGAGGAACGTGCCAGCGAAACTAAGTGAGTAAGAAGGGGTCCATGGATAATAGCACTTCATACCACCGTTTGAAGCCATAATATGATACTGAGTAGAGGAAGAAGGATATCAGTCTGTGGAAAATATTCTTGACCACTTATAAGTGCAGATATGTTAACCTTTGAACAGTATTGTAGAATTCTTTGTGCACATTTTTTATCAAAGTTTTCCACACTATTGTCCAATTCAGTCCCATGGCCTAGGGCATTTAACCCTCAAATTTCAGGGACAGAATCAAGCTAACACTGTCCAATGACCTTTGTTATGTATTAGCATATTAGGAAAATGTCTTGCTATTAATAAGGTCAAGGTGCCATTTTTACATCACTTGAAAATCAAGTATACTTTATTTTGGCCTGTCGCTTTTTTATCATAAGAGTTGTTTTTCTCTTTGAGAAACCATTTTCAGAAAATTAGAGTTCGTTCACCTTATTAAAGGATCATTTAGACTTATAAACTTCAAATGGTAGCTTAAGTTTAAGTCTAATGAATCGCTTCCAAGAACTTACCACGATAAAAGATCTTTCTCTTTGTACTCTTCCCCACAGCACTTTATAAGTAAACGCATGTTCGCGCCGCAATAAACACCCGAGTTTATTGCACGAAACGTGCTAACGACTCAACCCGACATATGAGTAATTGACTCAAGATGACCTAGAAAACACTTTTTTACAATTGAAGCACATTCTTCAGAAGCAGCGAGGTGTTGTTATGTTGGACTGATAAGAATAATCCAAAAGTGCACATTGGTTTCATAAGTTCCAACACCAACATTAATGTCCACATACCACACCACTGTGTATGGAGAAAGGTACAGTGGTGCCATACATGGATATTTTTTTATAAATATTTGATATGCATCCCTTTTCGTATATTTTAGGGCACTACCTTTTTCAGGTTCATTGCAATAGCACGCCCCCAAGGCTGGGCAAGTCCAATAGGTGCTTCTGCTGGGACTCCCAGTAGCACCAACTGTGACTTAATGGGGCAGCTTTTTAGAGAATGATTGAAAAATCCCAAGTGCCGGGTCCGGGATTCAAACCCCGGCCCCCTTGCATGGGAGTATTGCACGCTAACCATTCCGCCACGAGATTGCACTCAGACCGGGATATTATACAGGGTGTTTCTTTTATAGTGTCCTATTGTATCCTTCAATTACGACCCTTAGAAGTCAAAATTTCACTATCCTTATGAAGTTAAAATATGTAGAAAATACATGGAAGTTTTATATGGAACAACATTAATTTTCTTAAATGGGCTCTCATTTGTAGTCAGAGGACTGGAACTCAAGGTCAGGTTTATTGCCTCTCCCAAGAAATGCCACTTTTCAGGTACAATTCTGGAGCCTGTGTTTTGGAAATCAAGCCAGGCTGGCTATCTGAAGTCTTAAATCTGCTAAAAATCAACTTTTAATGGTATTAAAATTAAATTTAAGATACATTTTACTTCAAACACTTTTGTCCTAGACACCATATAACTTGCAAAAAGGGGCCTGATGAAATTGCCTCCCCAAATTTATAATCAAAATGAGCCATTTTGAAGAGCTTCTCTGGAAATGACCAGTTTTGGCAAAGGCTGCCAAGTAGAGATATAAAGATCTTTTATGAATTTAAAACCCATCTATAAAAAACTTAATTTAATTTTCTTCAATTTTTAACTTCATAAGTACTTCCGAAAAGGCCCGTTTAAGGCCTGTTTTGGGCCTCTACAATAGGACACTATAAAAGAAACACCCTGTATAAGTATTAATATTTTATGTAATCCAAAATAAAACATTATATTTTGTTACTCACTCTGGCGTATTTTTCAAGTCGTTAGCAGTATGAAGAGTTACTAAACATAAGCTAAAACTGTTATAACAGTCACTAAAATTAAAATGCCTTAGACAATGAATCTCCTTCACGGTATTCCCGCCGAGGTGTATCACGCCTACTTCAAGGACGCCTCGTTCCCCTCAGCCGACTACGAGCGGCCGGATCCCATCCAACTGGCACCGGGAGCAACTGTCTGCGCGGAGGACCCAAACTGGGAGCAGAGGTGCAGAGTTGACAATGCCACGTACTTTATTATATAACTGTTGGTCAAAATTTCAGTTCCGTCCTCCGTCTGTCTCGCCTCTGCATCCGAACCCTCGCCCGGTTCTTCTCCCGCCGCCCCGAGGACGGGCTGAGCCTCCGTGGCGCCGACCGCGCCTACTGGCTCGACAACATCTCGCTGGACGAGCCTCTGGCGCTGCTCGCAAAGAAGATCAACGACGAGCAGTTCTGGCGGAGATGCTGCAAAGAGAGACTCAAAGTGAGTTTAAACGTTCAGTCTGTAGTTTAGAACTACATGTATATTGGCTGTTTTGATCAACTAGACGTGCGATGTCTCCCTCCACGGCGGCTCCTACAAGCGGCTGTTCCTCGAGAGCCACCTTCAGCACCTGATTGAAACATTCCGCCCAATGGAGATGGATTTGTACGACATCAAGGAGCTGGTCGCGGTGTTGGAGCCCAATATTAAGAGGCTGGAGGTCAATGAGTTGCTGCCCCCAACAATTGCACCCGTGAGTCTTTTTGACATTATTAAAGAACGGTGGTATATTGTTGAATGAAAAAGATGACTTTGTATCTTGTACGGTATTATCACAGATTAATCTAGAATGATTTAACTTAAACCAGATCCCGGAGGCTGACAAGGATGAATTTGACAATCTTCTTAGCACAAGTGTGGCTGGAACCCGCAATGGAACACCCAGAAGGCCGCCTTCAATGCACAGTGGGAGTGGAGGCGATAATACTGGAGACGCCGGTGAGTACGTAATAGCTGTAAACTATTAAACCATTGTAAAATTACTGGTCCATATATTGGTGTATACGGGAATACATGTAGTTATTTGGTCTTAAATTTCTAAAGCTGATCAGTTCCTGAGCGTGGACACTGCTGTTAGCGGCGAAAGCCAGTCTGTCGTCCCAAGCCAGCCGAGCAACCATCTGGACTTTGCAACCATTCTACCGTGTCTGTCAGAGCTTACAGGTAAGGAAAATAAAATACATTTGTAATTTAGATTATTACAACTTAAGGTAAGCATGTGCGATATCCAAAAATCAATAGTCGGTATTTTGTCGGTACGGTATTGGAAAATACCGACTAATAGTCGGTATTTTCCGGTATTTTACTATTAACTAAGTAGTTAAAGACAGCTGACAAATTTGCTATATATTATTTGTCTGTTGTTTACTACACAGAACTAAAGTGCACAGAACCTCCAACGTTTGGAATAGCTTTACTGATGTATTATCAAAAGTAGTAGCTTTATAAAACATTGTGTATGTTCTTGAATATATTTTTGCCTATTTCTCTTGATACAGTAGATGGCGACTCCTTAGATTTTGATTTTTAAGGCGAATTTCCACTCAACAGATCCGCCAGGGAGGCCAGAATACCGAAAACAGAATACCGACTAGTTTGAAAATACCGAAGTCGGTATCGGTATTGAAAAAATACCGACTATTACCGCGGTATCTGTATATCGCACATCCTTAACTTAAGGGTATTATAACCTGAAAACACCTCTCTAATTCTCTCTTCAGAGTTTAGTGTCTGCTACCAGGTCCGCCAATGCGGTATCGACTTCCGCTGGAGTCTGTTCGGCATGACGTCCAAGGACAGCGACAACCTGGCCACGGGACTGCGCGCGTGCAAGCGGCTGCGCACCGTGCGCATCAGGAACAGCCTCATGGATGATGACAAGTTCTATGCAGTGTATGACGGGCTGAGATACATTCAGGAGCTGGGTGAGTTTCGCCTTAAGTTCGTGTGCCAGTTGTTTCAGATAACAAGCAGTATGGTTTGCACCGATCATCCGCACTCGTAATACAGGCACTAGGTTCCAAAATATGATATATAACGGTGTTAATTTTGCTAAGAATAAAAAATAACATTCAATTTTATGTAGTTCGCGAGCTTTTGGTTTAAGACCTAGTTCAATATGCGGTGGGCAGACAACTCTCCTTCTAGATAATTAAAAGTAATAATTGATTATGTCAAGTAGGTTCCCCTTACGGGAAACCAGTAATAAAGAAGAGTATTCTCAATATTGTGTTTCTCACACACGGAAATCTTTAGTAAAAGGCGAAAGATTTATTCGTGTTGTGTGAAAAACTTGAGTTAAAGTATCAATGATTAGGAAAACGAGCTAACCAAATATATTTCGGGAAAAGCCTTTGAAAGAAACATTTTTAATGAATTTATGAACAGCTTAGTAGGATAAGGACACTGAAAACAAATTTACATAGTTAAAATACTTGCAGCAAAATTAAATCACTTACATAAAATGTCAATTAAAAAGTATTAACTGCTTTAGAGGTATTGATTCTCGATTCACTTTTAATAGTAATGTTAACAGATGGCGCTGAATAATAAAATATATGATAGGACTGACGATGGAAGTTTAAGTACGGTTATATTATAGAGATTAAAACTTCCAATTATACCATTCATACCAACAAATGACAACTCCATCATGGAAATAAGTTGAAAAACGTTGGAAACATTTTTCTTGTAAACATCATTTTGCTATAATTATATAAAGTTCTTTAGTTATTTAGAACTATAGCTTGTAATCTTTCCTTCATATTAATAGATTAATAAGGTCACTATAAACACACAGTATTTATTGTACTGTAAAGTATATATTGAAGTAATCATTTGATGAATGTTTTAGTGGGTAGTGTGCCAATCCTGGTGGTACTGCAATACCAGGCCAACACATGAGTGGGCTGGAGCAAGCTCCAAATCC
>LR140515.1:0-14371 GCA_900659605.1 Tisbe holothuriae | reverse complement strand
ACTCAGTACTGGGCGGACGTGGCCAACTCTGGCAAGAAGAAGGAGGAGCGGGATAAGGCGTCCGCGTTCTGGAACACGCTCGAGCCGGTGTCGAATGACTTTCAGAATCTGACGCAGATGCAACTGCAAGGTAATATGGATACACAACTTTTAGATCTCTGATCCATTCCAACCAAGGTAGTGAAGGCACTCTATTGATTCCAACTACAAGTTATAAAGCTCTTTGTTACTGTTCTAGTTTACTAGCCTGATTTAAATACATACTTAAAATTGACTTAGAACAGTAAAATCAAGTTTATAATTGTTCTTGTCAACATTCTAGACGCTGAGGACGTCCTAGAGACGTGCCAGAACTCCCTGGACGACCTCTGGAAGCTTGATGACTGGGTCTACCCCCAGAAGCGTATGATGCACCTCATGGATATTGTGGCCAACGCGCTGACGAGGTTCATCCAGAGCAAGTGTGCCGCGCTAGACTTGTGGACCAGTCCGTACAGTCAGGTGGAGGAGTCGCTAACGCAGGTGGGATAAAGTTTAATTTCTGCATTTAGCTTTGCGGAATGTCAAATGCACTGTCCAAATGAACCATAAAATCGATATTCGTCTCTATAAGCGGTTTCAATACCTGTATGAGAATACAAATTGAATGACTCATGCCTAGATTTAGGCCTATTTAAGTGCCTTGTCCACGCTGATACAGTGGATACAGTAGAAACAATGAGATGGACACTATTATTAAGAATCTTAATAATAGTGTCCATCTCATTGAGTAGAAATAATTACGACCAATACGAGTATTTATCTATATAAAAATAGGTCTTCATATTGTTATATTTTCCAGGGCATCAACCTCTGCGAGAAATGGATCGACATCTGCCAACGCCTCACCAGCCTCTTCTGGAAGAACTACCCACCGCACCTCTGGGAAGGCGGCCCATACGCCCCAGCCCAAACCGCCAACTTCCAACGCCGCCTCCGCGAAATCCACTCACTCCGCACCCTCCACAAACAACTCACCCAACTCCTGTCCAACACTGAGCAACAGGAGCTCAAGACAAGCCAGAGCTTTGAGCCGTTCAAGGACCTCCACCCGATGCAGTACAACCCGTACACGGAGCCGGCGTGGCAGGCGGCGGTGACGTCGTATGAGAACGCGCTCGTCCCGGCTGAGAACCGGATTGCGGGCAAGCTCAAAGCTCAGCTGAGGAATATGAATGCGAATACGCTGCAGTTTCTGCAAGAGTTTAAGCGGTATCAGGAGCTCATCCGGAGGCCGTCGATCCAAAGGGAGCTCATTGTTGAGCGGGAGAAGCTGCTGGGGAAGCTGTCTGATTACATCAGCACTGAGCGGAAGGGGTTCCGTAATGTGGGTGCTGTCCGGTCTATCCATGGCGTACCACCGACACTAAACAGCATCTACTTCATACGCCAGCTCGACGCCAAGATCAAGGACATCATGAAGACTGGCAGCCTGCTATTGGCTGACCTCAACTCATGGCCTCAGCTGAAGCAGGAGGCTGAGGACACCATTGCAGAGATGAGTGAGTTTCAGAAGGAGCTCTTTGACAACTGGACCAGGGACAATCTTCAGGATATTGACACCAAAAACCTGTCACTGCTCACCAGCTCACAGGTGGTCTACTTTGAACAAGGCCGAGATATGAAGGTCAGCTACAACCCGCGACTGGTCGGGCTGGCGAGTGAGACGAGGTTGTTGCAGATGCTCGGGTTCAGCGTGCCCAAGAAGATTGTGGACGTGGCTGAGATGGCCAAGAAGTTTGGGCACCAGGCCAAGCTGCTTGAGCAGATTGCCACGTTCCACAACACTATTGGAGATCGGATGATCACATCACAACGGCCCATGATGCTGGAGGCTGCTTTTGGATTGGCATCCCTGGTCAAGCAGCAGACTGACATGACATGGGAGCATGCTGGGCAGGTTGAGTCCTACATTGCCAAGCTGCAGCAGCATGTGTACAAGCTGGCCAGGCAGAATAATGCCCTTGCACAGAGGCACAAGACAGTCAAGGAGAAGCTGTTTGAGCTCATGAACACGGACTTGCTGAGGAAGCAGCAAAAGTGGAAGGATACTCTGAAGGAGATCAGGCTCATTATGACTGATGTTGAACAGGATGGGTTCACAAACCTGACCACATGGAGACGACATTGGGATCATCAGCTGTACAAGGCTTTGGAGCATCAGTACCAGGTTGGCTTGGAGGCCTTAAATGAACACCTGCCAGAGATCAAAGTTGAACTTGTCTACAGGCAACAGAGTCTTCAGTTCAGGCCGCCCATTGAAGAGATCCGGATGAAGTACTTTGTCCAGCTGAAGCGATTCCTTGCCATCCCCAACAACTTCAAGGGTGTGAGTGAGACCGGGGGTGAGAAGCTCATCTTCCCAGCCATCATTGAGAGGAATGCTCACAGGTTCTCACATCTGTTCAAGAAGGCTGAAGATCTCTTTGCACGGCTGGACAAGGTCAAGGACAAGTTTGTTGACTGGGTTGCTCTGGGATCTGTAGACATTGAGGATTACATCAAGGAGAACCTGATCAAGCCTGAGGATTGGGAGGCAAACTTTCGGGCGTCCAAGAGGAAGGGGCAGGAGATTGGCCGGCTCCCAAGTGGTGAAGAGAAGATTGACTGCATCTCTGTCAGCTTTGCTCCCATCAGGAATGAGGTTGAGATCATGAACAGGAAGTATTGGGACACCCTTGTGTCCATGTTGCAACGATCCATCATCCGGGACATTGAAGAGATTGAGGAGTATGCAACATCCGCCATGGAGAGCCTCAGACGCCAGCCCCAGACTGTGGAGGAGATTGGAGAGGCCAATCAGAGGCATAATGGGTTCAATGAGCAGACTCCAAAGATGTTGGAGAAGTTCCACAGGGCGGACAGTAAGAATAAAGTCCTTGCACAGTGGACCAAGGAGCATTTGGATGCAATAAACCGTGTCACAGGACTGTGGGACAACTACATGTCCCTGATGGAGAACCATGAGCTGGTCATCTCCAAGCAGGTTGAGGCCATCAAGGCTAACCTCAACACTCAGGTGAACAATTGCAATGGTGAGATGGAGAAGTTCAAGATGAGATGGGATCAGCTGAAGCCAAAGGAAGACTCCATGGAGGGGGACAGCTCCAAGATCCTGGTTGGGCTCAAGATCATCAAGGAGAAGAGACAAGAGTGGGATGCTCTTGCTGAGACCAGGACCAAGATTAAGAATGACTGCTCACACTTTGGGATCAAGGACCCTGAATTCCCACTCTATGAAGAGGTTGAAGGTGACCTTGCCAGGCATGAGGAAATGTGGGGACTCTTTGAAGAGTTCAACACCTCCATGAGAGACATGTCCAAGGAGGAGTGGATCATCTTCAGATCAAAGACATTCAAATTTGAAGAGTTCCTTGGCCACTGGTATGACAAACTCCAGAATGCAACCAAGGCCACCACTGTGACTGTCAAGCTGTTGCATGAAGTGGAGAAGTACAGGGTGATCCTGCCAGTGCTCAAGTATGTCCGTGGTGACATCTTCTCAGAGCAGCATTGGAATGAGATGTACGCCCTGTTGGCGATGCAGAGGAAGCCGGTGGACAAACTCCTCTTTGAAGACTTCCTTGCTGTCAGAGAACGCCTTGTGGCAAGTGAGAATGAGCTGAAGGAGCTCAACAATCGGGCTGTGGGTGAGGTTGCCATCAGACAAGCCCTGAGTGAGCTAGATGTCTGGGAGGTTGAGGCAAAGCTGTCCTTCCTTGAGCATGAGGCAAGCACTGGTGAAAAGGTGCCTCTGATCAAGGATTGGAAGGATCTGCTGAACAAGGTTGGGGATAACCAGGTCTTGCTGCAGAGTATCAAGGGATCCCCGTACTACCAGGCGTTTGGGGACAGGGCCGTGATGTGGGAGCAGAGGTTGACGGATTTGGATGATATTTTGAATAATTTGAATACTGCTCAGAGGAAGTGGGTTTATCTGGAGCCGTATCAGGAGCAGATGAAGATGAAGTCTGCGGCACAGACAGGGGTAAGACAAATGAACTTGTTTGCTGGGCCGTTTTTGGACGGTTCTCTCGTCAGATGGCGACTCCTTTGAGTGGAGATTTACTTAGTGAAACCTCCACTCAGAGGAGTCGCCATCTGACGAGAGAACCATTCAAAAACGGCCTAGCAAACAAGTTCATTAAATCCAAGCATATTTTTGCCAAACATTGACAGTCATGCTTTTTTAGCCACAGTTTGATATTATTTCAATAGCCTAATCTAATCCACTGTGTTTCCCCCTCATTCAGGGTTTCGACTACCGCGAGGTCTTCCGCAAAATCGACGACGACTTCCGCATGATCATGACGGACGCGAAGCGCGACAACCGCGTCGTCTCCCTCCTCCGGATCGGATCCATCAAATCCATCCTGGAGCACATGCTGGAGCGGCTTGAACGATGCCAAAAGAGCTTGAACGAGTTCCTGGAGGAGAAACGATCCAGCTTCCCAAGGTTCTACTTCATCGGCGATGATGACCTGCTGCAGATCCTTGGCCAGGCGACCAAGCCTGCAATCATCCAAACCCACCTCAAGAAGCTCTTTGCCGGCATTCACAATGTCAACTTTGACGCTGAGGAGAAGCATATTGTGACCATGAACTCATTGGAGGGTGAGGTTGTGCCGTTGAAGAACAAGATCCGGATTTCTAGTGAGGTTGAGGCTTGGCTGAGCGCTCTTGCCAAGGAGATGAAGAGCACGCTGAAGACACTGCTGACGGATTGTCTGTATGAGGGCAGGAGGAGCAACAGTGGCGTGGATCCGCTAAAGTACCCATCGCAGATATTGTGCCTGGCTGAGGAGATCCTGTTTACAGAGAGGTGTGAGGAGGCGCTCAGCACTGGCCGGCTTGAAAACTACCTATCCGATTTGGAAGCTCAGCTTGACAGTTACACCTCCGTAGACATGTCTGAAGACAACCCTGGCGAGTCAAAGGTTCTAGAGCTCAAACTTAAGGCTCTCATCTTTGACATTATCCACCATATTGAGGTGGTAAAGACGCTTGAAAGGGAGAACTGCAAGAGTAAGAATGACTGGCTGTGGCAGAAGCAGCTGAGGTACTACATGGCAGAGAACGGGGCGGCTGAGATTGCCATGGTGGATGCCTCGTTCCAGTACACGTATGAGTACCAGGGTAATGCTCAGAGGCTTGTTCACACCCCTCTAACGGACAAGTGCTTCCTGACATTGACCCAGGGTATGAGAGTTGGCCTTGGCGGCAACCCTTACGGCCCAGCAGGCACTGGCAAGACTGAGTCAGTCAAGGAACTGGGTGGTCTGTTTGGAAGGCAGGTGTTGGTGTTCAACTGCGATGAGGGGATTGATGTCAAGTCCATGGGTCGGATCTTCATCGGCTTGGTCAAGTGTGGTGCATGGGGTTGCTTTGATGAGTTTAACCGGCTTGAGGAGCAGACTCTGTCAGCGGTTAGTATGCAGATCCAACCGATCCAGTCTGCGCTGAAGAACAAGGATAAAATGGTGACCCTGCTTGACAAGACTGTGGATATTGATGAGAATACGGGTATCTTTGTGACAATGAACCCGGCTGGTAAGGGTTACGGTGGACGGCAGAAGCTGCCAGACAATCTGAAGCAGCTGTTCAGGCCGGTTGCCATGTCCAAGCCGGACATTGAGCTCATCTCAGAGGTGTCTCTCTACTCGGAAGGGTTTAAGAATGCCAGACAGCTTGGACATAAGCTGGTCAACATCTTCACCTTGAGCAAGAGTCTCCTCACCCCACAACAGCACTATGATTGGAATCTGCGAGCGCTCAAGCCAGTGCTTAAGGGGTGCGGAAACATGCTTAAGCTTGCCAGAAAAGAGATGGATAAGTCACTCATTGACCTCGCCAAAGAGTCTGAGATTGTTGTTCAAGCACTGAGGCTCAACACCTTGTCCAAGCTTACCTTCACTGACTCCATAAGATTTGACTCCCTGGTCAAGGATGTGTTCCCAGGAGTGACCTTCAACAATGCTGGCAATGAAGAGCTCAAGGTCGCCATCAGGGAGAGCTGCGTCGAGCTCGGACTCAACGTGAATGAGAACCAGGTGAAGAAGGCGATTGAGCTGTTTGAACAGCTGCAACAGAGGATGGGCGTGATCATTGTGGGACCATCTGGATCTGGGAAGACAACCCTGTTCAAGATACTCAAGCATGCATTGACCAAGCTTGGTCAGAATGTGAAGCAGCATACAATGAATCCCAAGGCTATACCAAGACATCAGCTGCTGGGGTCCATTGACCTGGATACAAGAGAGTGGACCAATGGTGTGCTGACATTGGCTGCATTGCAGGCTGTGGATGAGCCAACATCTGTCAACACCTGGGTGGTTTGTGATGGTGACATTGACCCTGAGTGGGTGGAGTCACTGAACTCAGTCCTGGATGACAACAGACTGCTGACATTGCCATCAGGTTGGAGAATCCAATTTGGGCCAAATGTCAACTTTATCTTTGAAACTCATGATCTGGCGTTTGCCTCCCCAGCTACAATCTCCAGGGTCGGCATGATCTTCTTATCAGATGAGGACACTGACGTCAAGGGTCTGGTCCTGGCATGGCTCAAATCACAGCCTGAGAATGTTCAAGAAGTCTTGCCAAGATTCATTGAAGAGTATTTCTTCAAGGCAATCGACTGGTGCCAGAAGGCAAGTGACTACGTGGTGGAGACATCCCTTGTGGGGTGTGTACTCAATGGGCTCAGCCACATGCATGGAGTCAAGAGCAGGATGGAGTTTGCAGTGGCACTCATCATGGGGCTTGGTGGCAACCTGAAGGAGAGCAGCAGAGACTCCTTTGCAAAGGAGGTCTACAAGTGGGTTGGGGAGTCTCCGCCAGGGAGGAAGCCCATGGCAACGTACTACAACAAGGAGAGGGACCGTGTGGATGCATTCAACTCTGATGTGGAGAACAAGCTGAGTCTGTCTGACTTTAATGATGAAGGATTCCCTCTTGTCAAGACGAGTGATGTCAAGGCGGCATTGTCATGCATCATGCCATGGCTGCAGGCTGAGACTCAGCAACCGTTCCTGCTGATTGGCCCTGAAGGGTGTGGCAAGAGTCTCATTCTCAGCCACTGCTTCAAGAAGCTGAGAGCGACCAATGTGGCGACCATCCACTGCTCAGCACACATCACCCCACAGCATGTCATTCAGAAGCTGAGTCAGGTTTGCCTGGTGGTCAGCTCAAGCAATGGAAGGGTGTTCAGGCCTAAGGAATGTGACAGACTCATCTTGTATCTCAAGGATCTGAACCTGGCTAGTCCGGATAAGTACGGCACTTGCATGCTCATTGCATTCCTACAGCAGATTCTCACATATGGTGGTTTCTACGACAACAACCTTGAATGGGTTGGGCTTGAGGCTATTCAGCTGGTTGGCAGTTTGACTGCTGGAACAGGGCTGGGAAGGCATGCCCTCAACACTCGTTTTACATCAATCCTGAGACTGTATTCACTGGTACAGCCGGACAAAGAGTACCTTGAGGTTGTCTACACTTCCTACCTGAGCGCAGTGCTGAGAGAGACTGTTCCAGGACATTCAACATGGGGCAGCGAGAGCAAGGTTTCTCAGCTAGCATCAAGCATGGTGCGAATCTACAATGAGCTGAAGCAGACCTTCAGTGTTGACGATCAGAGCCACTATCTCTTCACTCCAAGAGATTTGACAGAGTGGACATTGGGTCTGATTAGATACGCCATTGATGCGGAGGACAAGTCTCCTAACAATCTCCTTGAGGTCTGGGCATATGAGGCTTGTAGACTCTTCAGAGACAAGCTGGCAAGTGAGGATGACATCAGCAAATTTGACTCAGTGCTGAAGGGTCTGATGCACTCAGAGTGGTCAAGCTCAGCAGGGGACAAGATTGAGGATGCTTTCTGGATCACTGATGGCAACTCAGCCTCCACTCCTGGTGCTCCCTTGCCCAAATTTGGCCGCCCCTTGGGAACCCTTGATATTGGCGATTGGGAATCCGTTGTGGAGAAGGGAGCAACCCTGTTTGGAAGAGAGAACCGGGATTTGAACATGGTCCTGACAAGGGAGCTGCTTGGCCTAGTGGCAGGGTGTGATCGGGTGTTGAGCCGCCCTGGAGGGTCCATGCTCATGATTGGCCGAGCCGGCGTTGGGCGTCGGGTGGCTGCAAGCATTACATGCGCTCTGCATCAGGCTAAGATGGTCACACTCAAGATGGGGCGGAATTATGGAGCAAAACAGTTCAAGACTGACATCAAGGCAGCCATGCAGATTGCTGGTGTTGACGGTGATCAGGTCATCCTGCTTCTGGAAGATCACAACTTTGCAGACCCCATATACTTGGATATGATCAACAGTCTGCTGAGCTCTGGTGAGGTACCCGGCTTGTACAGTCCAGAAGAACTGGAGCCAATGATGATCACGTTGAGAGAGAAGGCAAACAATGCTGGCTTCAGTGGCAATCTCTTCAGCTACTTTGCACAGAGTGTGTACAAGAACCTGCACGTTGTGTTGATTATGGATCACGGTCATCCGTCGTTTGTCCAGAACTGTGAGAGCAACCCAGCCCTGTACAAGGAGTGTCAGGTTGTCTGGCTTGACCAATGGGCTCCTGAGACGATGACAAAGTTGCCACTGATGCTGTTGACTCAGGAAGAGCGAGTTGAGGGTGACAACATTGGCGAGGGCAAGAAGGAGAAGAAACGCCATGTTTCAGGAGGAACAGAGCTCCTCCAAAACTTTTACAAGATCCACACATCATTGCCATACCATGAGGGCACTCCACAAAAGTATGTTGACTTTATCCGTACCTATGAGAAGGTCTACAGCAAGGAGAAGAAGGAGATCACATCCCGGCAGGTCAAGCTGTCCACTGGAGTGTCCAAGCTCCAGGAGGCAAGAGAAGTTGTGCAGAAGCTCAAGAAAGAAGCAGCCATTCAGGAGAAGGATCTTGCAGAGAAGCAGCATGAAGCCAATGAAGCTCTTCAAATGATCACTGACACCATGAAGAATGCCAACAGTCAAAAGGATGAGATGGAGGTGCTGAAGGGACAGACATTGCAAGAGGAGAAGAACATCACACATAGGAAGAAGGTCATTGAAGAGGAGATGGCTGAGATTGGCCCTCTGGTTGAGGAGGCAAAGAAGGCTGTTGGCAACATTAAGGCTAGCACTCTATCTGAGATCAGGTCATTGAGAGCGCCGCCAGATGTCATCAGGGATATTCTGGAGGGTGTGTTGAGGTTGATGGGGACCAAGGATGCGTCTTGGAACAGCATGAAGAGCTTCCTTGCGAAGAGAGGGGTCAAGGATGAGATATTGCAGTTTGATGCTAGGAAGATCAATGAAAAGGACCGGCAGATTGTGGAGAAGCTTCTGGAAGATCGGAGTAACTCATTTGATCCGGATGTGGCCAAGAGAGCTTCTGGAGCGGCTGCTCCTTTGGCATCATGGGTTCTTGCCAATGTCAAGTTCTCATATGTGCTGCAAAAAGTTAAGCCATTGGAGGCTGAACAAGCCAAGCTGCAGCGCAATCTCAAGATGGCAGAAGATCAGTTGAGCGGACTCAGCACTGGACTGGATGAAGTCGACAAGCAAGTGGCAATCCTCAAGGACAGGTTGAACAAGTTCACCAAAGAAGCTGCTGCTGTGGAGATTCACTTGAACAAGACCAAGGAGACCATTGTGGCTGCAGACAGTCTTGTTGCAGGGTTGGAGGGAGAGTACCAACGGTGGAATAGTGAGGTTGAGAACATGTCTGAAGGCCTGGAGAAGATTCCACATTTCTCACTGCTCGGGTCAGCATTCCTGGTCTACCTGTCCAACGCTCCAGAGGACCAGCGTAAGAACTACATGGACAAATGGAAGCATATGGTTGGTGTCAACAAGTTTGATCTGAACCACTTCTTGAGCAGTGAGCGGCAGATCCTTCAATGGCGTTCAGAAGGGTTGCCATCAGACAACCTATCCGTGGAGAATGCAATGTGCATTCTACAGAACACCGCCAGCCCATATCTCATTGACCCCAGCTCCAGGGCGAGTGAATGGCTCAAGGTGCATCTGAACCAAGGCACTGGCACCGAGAAGGAGGTAGAGATCACAACCCAAGCTGATGATCGATTTGTGCTCACTCTTGAGCTTGCAGTCCGCTTTGGAAAGACACTCTTCATCCAGGATGTGAATCAGATTGACCCGATCCTGTTCCCAGTGCTCAGGAAAGATCTGGTAGGGCAAGGACCGTACAAGGTGGTTCAAGTCGGGGACAAGCAGGTTGACTTCAATGCCAATTTCAAGCTGTTTATGGCGACCAGAAATGCAGCACCGGATATACCACCAGATGCCAGGGCCATCATATCAACTGTCAACTTTACGACCACAAGGGCAGGTCTGACAGGGCAGCTGCTGGCAACAGCTCTTCAGCATGAGAAACCGGAACTGGAGCAAAGAAAGTCAGAGTTGCTGAAGCAGGAGGAGGAGAACAAGATTCAGATTAGCAAGCTGGAAGACTTCCTATTGGAGCAGCTTGCCAGTTCCAGTGGAAACATTCTGGAGAACAAAGAGCTACTCTCATCTCTCAATGAGACCAAGGATAAGAGTGCAAGCATTGCACAAGCTCTGCAAGAGTCCAGCAGTCTGCAGGAGAGCCTGGAAGCTGAGGGCAACGCATATCTTCCTCTAGCTGAGTTTGCCTCACAGATGTTCTTCACCATCTCAGACCTGAAGAAACTCAACAACATGTACAGAACATCATTGGCAGCGTTCACACGTTTGTACCAGGACACGTTGCAAGAAGGCAGCAGTGCCTCTGGAGACAAGCGCATAACAGCACTCAAGCACTCTTTGCAAGTCAGAGTGTTCCACTACATATCCAGAGGATTGTTCAAGGCAGACAGGTTGACCTTTGCAATGCACTTTGTTCACGGGATGTACCCTGATCTTTGGGGCAAGGGAGAGTGGGAGGCATACATGGGCTTGCTAGTGGACGGTGGTGGCGAGGCTGGTTCTGGAGGCTCTGTCCCATCATGGGTGACTGATGATGTCAAGCCTACATTGCTGAGGCTGAGGTCCAACTTCCCTGACCTGTACAGAGAGCTCCAACTGGATGATGCTAACATGTGGAGTGGTTTTGCCCATGCCGAGGAGTGTGAGAGTGACTTTCCAATCCAGGTGGTCAAGAAGCTGACACCGTTCCAGCAGGTGCTGGTTGTTCAAGCAATCCGACCGGACAGACTGGTTTCCGCCATGGAACTGTTTGTGCAGAAGGCTCTTCAGATAACTGAGTTGGCGCCGCCAGCGCTGAGTTTGAAGAATGTCTACAAGGAGACGACCAATGCAAACCCGACACTGATACTCACCAGCTCAGGAGCTGATCCGTCTGAAGAACTGCGTGAGCTGGCTGCAGCAATGAGCCAGCAGCTGCATGAGGTTGCCATGGGCCAAGGACAGAGTGAGGTGGCCATAGCCAAGCTGAAGGCAGCCGCAGAGGGCGGACACTGGATCTGCCTCAAGAATCTGCATCTAATGACCTATTGGATCCCAGTCCTAGAAAAGGAACTCAACCAGTTGACCCCACATGAGCGGTTCAGATCATGGTTCACAGCTGAGTCACATCAGAAGTTCTCCCCAATCCTGACCGAGTCTTGCCTCAAGGTCACCTACGAGTCACCACCAGGCATCAAACGAAACCTTCAACGAACCCTCCTCAGCTGGGGCAATGACGTATTCGAGCGGAACCGGAACAACATCCCACGCAGCCAGGCCATCTTTGCCCTCGCCTGGTTCCACGCTGTCGTCCAAGAACGCCGCACATACATCCCACAAGGCTGGTGCAAGTTCTACGAGTTCTCAGACGCGGACCTGAAGGCTGGGCTGGAGGCCATGGAGCAGCTGTACGCCAGCGGGGAGATGCGCTGGGAGTTTGTCCACGGGCTGTATGAGAACGCCATCTACGGTGGGAGGGTGGACGACTCGAATGATATCAAGATCCTGGAGAGCTACCTCCGTGACGTGTTCAATCCTGATACAATCACGGGCAGCAGCAGGGCGAACAAGCGCCTCGGGCCGTTTGACATTCCAGGGTCGACCAACTTTGGTGACTTCTTCGAGCTTGTCAACAAGTTGTCTGATGATGATAAGCCGTCCCTGTTTGGACTGCCTGCAAATATTGAGAGGTCGCATCAGAGAATGACCAGCGGAGCGACCATTGTCCAGCTCAAGACACTGATGCGCTCAGCAGCTGTCGGTGGCAAATTTGAACGGGACAAGTGGAACAAGGAGCTGAGCCCGGTGCTCAACCTCTGGAAGAAGCTCAACTCTGGCTCAGAGCTGCTGCAGATCAAGCTGTACCCACCCACATCTGGTGACGGCGACCCAATGAGAGCATTTGTCGAACTGGAGTTCTTCAACGCGGTCTCACTACTGCAGACGGTGCACAAGGCGCTGTCAGGGCTGAGCAAGGTCATCCGCGGCACTGCCCTACTCGATGACAAGGTGACCAAACTAGCAGACAGCCTCATGAGCCAGGAGACGCCTCCAAAATGGCTGAAAATGTGGGACGGGCCAGAAGACCCCATGGAATACATCCATGTCATTGTGTCCAAGGCTGAGCAGGTGTACAAGTGGAAGAGTATGGCTGAGGGTGTGCTGGCTAATGAGCTGTACCTATCAGACCTGTTCCACCCAGACACCTTCCTCGGCGCCCTGCGACAGGTGACGGCGCGGAAATACGGCCTAGCAATGGATGAGCTGCGCCTGGTCAACGCCTGGGGCCGGGACACGCCCAAAGGACAGCTGGTCATCCGGGTGGAGGGGCTCATGATTGAAGGCGCCGTCTTCGATGGCAAGACCCTTGCTAAGAATAAGCACGACTCGCCTACGCATAGCGTTGTCCCGTCGTGTAACCTGGCCTGGGTGCCGGATAAGGGTGTTGCTGATGCCTATGATGAGAGTACTCACATTCGGTTGCCGTTGTATAATTCCAGTGAGAGAGAGTCGATTGTGGCTTACTTAGATTTGCCGAGTGGGGGGAATAAGGATGTGTGGTTGCAGGCTGGGGCCGTGTTGTTTATTAATGCGCATGTGTAGTGTTAACGATACATCATAATATATCATTATTATTATTATTATTAAGCAGCCTCTCTATCGTTAATTATCCCGGGGAAACAACCAATACAACGTTACTACTCGTACAATTAAGAGATTCCTCTATTTATTTCTTAAGAATCTGTTCGTAAAATTCAGGAAATATATGATTCCTCAAGCCAATAAGAATACTTTCACCGTTTAACCTGTGTGTGTTATTCTTCCAAATACGTATTCAATTCATCGTCATGTTGTTAAAAGCCTCTTGTAAAACTTTCCTTTCTTCTTCTTCTTCTTCTTCTTGTTACTCATATACACACTAATGACTGCATGACGTCTTGAAAATGGAGAAATAAAAGCAGAGGCAACTGACCGTGAACCAGGGTTGCCAGTTTGGCTCAGTTTGGAGGTAAATATAAAACTGAGGCAACTGAGCATGAACCAGGGTTGCCAGTTTGGCTCAGTTTGGAGGTAAATATAAAACTGAGGCAACTGACCGTGAACCAGGGTTGCCAGTTTGGAGGTAAATTTGGTCATTTTTATCTGAATCAGTTGAATTTAGTTTTTTAAGAAGTGGCAACCCTGCCGTGGAACCAGGGTTGCCAGTTTGGAGGTAAATTTGGTCATTTTTATCTGAATCAGTTGAATTTAGTTTTTAAGAAATGGCAAC
Organism: Tisbe holothuriae; assembly: GCA_900659605.1. Lineage (NCBI taxonomy): Eukaryota > Metazoa > Arthropoda > Copepoda > Harpacticoida > Tisbidae > Tisbe > Tisbe holothuriae. Next base: position 607 of record LR140515.1, on the reverse strand, counting down.
CCTGTCGTGAACGGATACTCACTAAGAAGCACACAAAGATCCGGCAACCGCGTAACTATTTGGTTTATTCCATTTTTAGCTACTGTGTTTTCTCTTCTTTTCTCCTGGACCTATTCAAATGGTATGATGTTGTCTCATTTGCAATGTAGATTTGAAGATCATGTTACAATGTCATGTAGATAATATAAATGAAGGAACTTTTTAAAACTTATTTTTAAATTGTAAGCTTGGATTTCTTTAATCCAAGTTTGTAAGGAATGTACACATGAAGCTATAAAATATGAATGCTTTTAACTTTCTGAATGATGAAACTGTCTGCATTATTATTTGGATCATTTTTAAAATTACTCCAAATGAACAAAATCAATGTAGTAAAACAATTATTTAAAAAATGCTTGTACCGGGTGTACCAGCGAAGACGCGACAAGTCTTAGATTTGTTATATCTCAGACATTTCTAAAGGAAATACACCATGCTTTATACCAAATTAAAGCCCCATTTATTCTCTACTCGACCAAAGATAAAAGTTGCACTTCTATGCACAGTGGTTTAAATTATAAGTGAATTGCTTGGGCCTACTGTAGAGGGTCCACGCGGATTTTAAACT
>LR140514.1:0-11195 GCA_900659605.1 Tisbe holothuriae | reverse complement strand
TCCAAGCAAAGAAGAGAAACATGTGATACAGACTCCAGTGAAAAGCAATGAGTAATTGTTTTATTGAAACTTGATTCGTATTTTTGTTTGAATTAGGTCTGCAGTAGTTCATTCACTCTTTGCCCTCTCTATGGCGTAAAGCACCTTCTGCTCAAAATCTGACACGGTTTGATCCAAGCAATGAAGAGAAACATGTGATACAGACTACAGTGAAAAGCAATGAGTAACTGTTTTATTGAATCTTGATTTGTATTTTTGTTTGAATTAAGTCTGCAGTAAATCATTCACTCTTTGCCCTCTCTATGGCGTTAAGCACCTTCCGCTCAAAATCTGACACGGTTTGATCCAAGTTGTGGGCATCAGGATTGCTATAGGCCCTCTCCCAAAGTAACAGATGCTTCCTAATGAGAAAAAGAAATGATTAAACACTACAACTAACTTACTTTCTTTGCTCACTTCTTTTCCTTCAATATCTGTGCCTGGCTCCTATCTGAACTGTTCTCAGCCATCTGGATAAGGTTATCTATGTAGTCTTTGGCTGTGAAGAGGTTTTTTGACAAAGCAAGTCTCTCCAGATCCTGGGTCAGCTCAACCATCTTGCCAATCAGTTTGCCAATGGCATTCTTAACCTGTTTGTAGTCGTTCAGCCTCCTGTCCAGGAGTGTCGCCTTTGCATTATGCTTTGAAGAGGCACTGGTGAAAGAGTTATATTTCTTATACACGGTCTCCATTTCGGTATAATGCTCTGGCTCATAGGTCCTAAAAGAGAAGGCAATTAATCATTGACAGTGTGCGCGTGTATTTCTCTAACCTTCTTTCTACAATGTGCACATCCATGGCACATTTGCAGACAATGCACCTGTCCTTTACAAACACTGAACAACGTCTCTTGAGAATGTTGGAAGAGTTGGCCCATGAGGAGCATCTTTTCAGGCAGGTCTGTTCACATTTAGGACAATTCATGTTGTGAAACTTGACCTTATCTACCCTCATCCTCGTCTTGGAAACTCGGATTTTGTAATCCTTGTTCTCCTCAATTGTGCCCTTTAGTTCCATGAGGAGCTGTATTTCTCCCTCCATTGCTACGAGATGTTTCATTTGCTGCACCAAATGCTTTTGGGTCTGTTCAATGGTGTCCTTTAGAAGCATTCGCTTTCCCATTACCTCTCTTGTAGACTCAAGACTAGTGCTGCTCTCCAACTCCACCTTGGTAAGGTACTCTTTGATACCACCCATACTGAAGCTCCAAAACTTCTTTAAATTCGGATCATCATTGCCTCCATATACCACACCATTGTTGAATTTGAAGCTCTTTTCACTCCAAGAAATATTAGCAGCCTTGATCATTTTCAATGCCTGGACTTCCGTATAATCAGCAAAGGTGAAGAGGATATCAAGGTTGCCTTGAACATTCTTTGCAAACATATTGAACATGGACTCCATTATGTACTTCTGGGGTGGGGTCAAGCGGACTTGAGTAGCTTGGATGACCATGCTCACACTGTGGATCTCATCCAATGGGTTATTTGGATCATCCATGATAGCTTTGATACTGCAGAAGATTTCATCATCTTGCTGAACACCCCTTGTGTCTCCATAACCAGGTGTGTCAACAATTTTCAACGAGTACTGGACTTTGCTCCCTGAAGTGGGGTGAAGTGTGTAACAAGTAGTCCAGGACGTCATACTCTCTGCTGAGCTATCTGAAGATGCACCATCCCGCTCCTTTATTTCATCAATATCAGAAATGAGAAGCAGCCGGTACATATCCTCAAAGGAAACTCCATACATGTAATTGACAATGCTGTTGATCATCAGGGACTTCCCTGCACCAGTCATACCTGTCACTAAAATGGTCTTTGTCTCGTCATGTCCTTCTTTGGGCCGTTGACCAATTTCATAGAATCTAGTTCTTTCCAAGTCATTTTGAGCTACCAAATTCTTTCGAAGCTTTCGAATTCGCAATCCTTTTTCAGTTCCAAACGGGTGGGTGATGCCCTTCAGTTCGGGTGCGCAGAAGCTGCCCAATTTTTTTGATGACGTTGGTATTGACGCATTCTAGAGAATGAATTAAATGTACGTCCGTGGGGCAACGAAACCAATGCATCTATGCATATGGCCAACTGAGTACTCTAAGCCTCTAGCAGGAACTACGAGATAATTCTATCGTAGTGCCGGCTCTACATGCAAAGTATTCAGCCTGAGATACAAAATTAGAAAGAAGATGGCTCAATGGGAGACTGACTGGACTAGGATGTGTGTTGCTCTGTGGTATCTGATTTGAAAAATAATGAGGAGCCCTACAAACCACAGAGTAAAAAGAATTTTGCGAAGCAAATGTTAGCCAATGAGGACACACTTCTTTACTACTAAACACGGAATCTATACAACGGAAGTTTGCATATCCTTATATAACTAGGCAGTCTAGGGAAATCAAATCTTACCGTTCCATACCACGTAACTAAAGTCCACATTGCCCGAAACTCATTTACAATGTCGTAAAGCAGATCCATGTTGTCGCTCTAGTGGATTAGTAGCAAGTAAAACCGACATGGAATGTTGCAGGGAGGGCCAGCTATTAGTTTTAACCGGTAACAGTTTCGAAAACTCAAGTATTCCTGATACGTTTACTTAAAAGGTTATTGTATGCAAATCGCAATTACCATGGACTTCCACATTAAAGAGTAAGGAACTCTTTTTGAAAGTCAACATTCAATATTTGTTTGGAAAATTGCTAAAAAAAATCATGTAACTTCTCTTACATAGAGGTCTCCCAGATAAAACAACAGTTATCTTCTTTTAGGAAATTTTTGCAATTTCTGTCAATCAATTTTAGATTAGGACCATTTTCTCTGTTCTACTCAGCTCGCCAGCTAACAGAGACCAACTCCATTCTGTTGAAATATGAGTGGCTATCTTCTAAGCAAACATAAGTTTTCGTTTGTTATGGTTGCAGTTACTCGAACAAATAAATAATATTGTCGGAAATTTATTTTAATAAAATTAGTTAAACTACATTGTATTTCTATAACTGTGATTTTCAAAAAAAGACGGTTCTCCGCTCAAGTTTAGAAGTTTACGCTTTGGCGCTAAGTGCTTAAATATTGCTACTACTCTTACGTTCAAGGATTTCTTGCTGTCCATGTTGATTCAAGCAATTCATATAATTTTATATACAGAGGGTGTCGAGAGGGCCGACCGTAATATCAAAGTGAACTGATATCAACTTTGTGGATTTTTAGTGATGTCCGGCTAAGCTCGTATTGGGTGTATGGAAACCTTTTTCTTTGAGATAGGACTTCTTCAATTATAAAGAATGTCTCATAAATGACAGCAAATCAGATACTTGAGAAGGGTAAACTGATTTTAAATTGGAATATCCCACCTCTCAACTTCCATATAGCTAGCTTCAACTGAGCATTAGAGTTGATAACATGCACATGAATCATCATGGACCAAGATTAGTATAATTTCAAGGGGGTACCCTGACAACATTTATTACTTAATCAGTGTGACGGCAACAATTATTGCAAGAATTCATTTTTTTACTTTTCACCCTGTATATTTCACTGTTTGCATTTACTTAAGATAGGGATGTTCTACTCCGATTTATTGGTGGATCAGGATATATGTGGGTCCGGTTCCAACGTGGATCCGTGGACTAAATATGCGAAACATTATATTCTTTCTAGAAGTATTTTTTAAAACATATATTCATGTAAAACATTGTCCCATGTACTTTAATTATATTTTTGAGAAGGAACCTTAATCTAGTGTGTTAAAAAGAGGTCAAGTGGATACGCGTACATGTATTAACGGCATAGGATCCGCGAATCGTGCATCCCTACCATTTGATGATTTACTACTAGTCTGTTTTCGCGTATACGATGAACTGTTTGTAAAGAGTAAGTGAATATTGACGTAAGAATCATATTCAATAGACATGTGCTATCCCGCAAAATGCAATTTTCAAAACGTTTTACATGCAGTAAGTGGCAACCTTAGTTATTTGTTTAAGGGACATAGAAACTTACAGGCTGAATTTCATTGGGAAGGATGATGCAACCCGCCTTTCTTTGCTGCCGTTGATCGAATTGCAGTTACATCATGGGTGGAATATGCATTCTTGCTGCTGGCACTTTGAGTTAATTGCTCTTTTGGGTGTTGCCCTCTGCGTTTTCTGTCTGTAGTAACCAGATTTTCGCACTGGTAGTGAGTAGAGACTTTTGCTTTAAAGCTGAACTCGCAACATATGTCATACAAAACGGGCAGCATTGGGAAAACAATGTCATTGGAAAAGTGTCAAATCGCACCTCCTTTAATTGCCGGTGTACACTGAGTTACCTGTCTAGGAGTTATGCAAATGAATGGATAATATTTACAACTCAGTCTGGCGCCGAAAATGCATATAAGATATTAAACAGTAGTGAAACCGATCACGCGATATTTACTTGAATAAACACAAAATGGTATATAAGGCCACAGAAGAAAATTAACAATTAGTTCTCTTGCAGGAGAGAACACCCTGCCGATCATAATGAGCGATGACGACGAATGGACCTTTGATGACGAGAAGCCGAAGCAGAAGGAAACAGAAGCCAGGTAAGTCAATGATCTTAATGATACACTATTAAAGATTTAAAACAAAATTCATACACTTTCCATTTCTTTAGTGTTTCTCAGCTAGAAAAGAAGATGCAATTGGGACTGGAATTGATAGAACAGGCCAGCAAACAAGAGGACTCTCTGCCACCTCCGCCACCTCCCCAACAGGAAAGAACCCCTCATCAGACAGCTCCTTCTGTTCAAGCTGTTCAAGTAAGTCGAATATATTATTGGCTGGGAGCACCATGATGTCAATTCATGTTTCCTTAGGATCTATCTCCTGTGTATCAGCATGTTGAAGCCATCAGCAAAAGGATAGAATGTCTGGAGAGGCGCATTGCTGACCAGGAGAAGAGCATCCTAGTGCGGCTTCAGCAGCAGCAGCAGCAAATTTTGCAGCAACAGCAGCATCTACAAGGCCAAAAGGATGCTCAGATTAGCCCTTGTCTGAAGCAGCTGAAAAATCATGATGCACTGGTGGAGTCAAGACTGAAAAAGTTAGACTCCATTGCAGACACTGAACCAGATATGGAAGGTGTCCAGCTGAAGGCTGCCGTAAATTCCCTGCGCTTTGACGTGGCTCGCATATGGCGGTCCTTGAACCAGTCTAATGACATCGAGGTTAAAAAAGCCCTGGAAGACTTCAAGGGCTTCAACAAGAATGTCACTGCTGTGGAGAAACGCTTCCGTCTAGAGCCCCACTGTAGGCTTGCCAGGCGAATGAAGTCACTGGCTACAAAGGTGGCTGATGAGAATGACCTTGCCATCTACAGAGTGCCCTTGAAGACTGTCTATTCCAGTTCCAGGGGAAAATATCGCCAGGTCATGTTTGGCAAGCCTTGTTCCAACGTTAAGGAGAAGGTTATTATGATGACAGGAATGACAGGAGCGGGGAAGAGCATGATGCTCAACAGTATGATCAACTACATCTTTGGAGTGTCCTTTGAGGACAATTTCCGGTTCCGTCTCATAGAGGAAGAGGATGAAATAAGTGAAAGGGATGGTACGGCCTCAAAGAGCACAGCAGACAGTATGACAACCTGGGTGACCAGCTACACCATCCATCCCCAGGAAGGGTCACGCATTAAGTATGCCTTGACAATGATTGACACTCCCGGTTTTGGTGACACACGGGGCATTGAGTATGACCGGAAGATTGTGGACAGTATTAAAGCAATGTTGGATGATAAGGAAGTCCCCTTTGATGAACTTTCCAATGTTGGTCTTGTGATACAAGCTAGCCAGGCCAGGGTTACAACGCAACAGCAGTACATTTTGGACTCAGTCATCAAGCTGTTTGGAAATGATATCAAGGAGAATATCAGTCTGCTCTTTACATTTGCAGATGGATTGGACCCACCAGCAATGGCTGTCATCGAGAAGGAAAACATTCCTTTCAATCGGCATGGAACTTTCAAGTTTAATAACTCAGCCTTCTTTGCACCAAATCATGAGTCGAGCCTGGAATATATGTGGCAATTTGGCATGGACAACCTCCTAAAGTTCTTCTCCCATATCGACTCTGTGACCCCAACTAGCTTGAAGCTTACCAAGGAAGTCTTGCAGCAACGCCAACATCTGCAGGAGAAGCTGGATATTCTTTCAAAGCAAGTGAAGGACAGTGTGGACGCCATGCATGTAATGGTGGATCAGACTGATATTGTGCGACAAATTCAGGGACCACTGTCTAAGAACAGGGACTATAAAGTGAAAACTGTCAAGGAAGTCACCAAAGTGAAGGAAGCCTCATATTACAACATGAACTGCAAAGTATGCAAACATACTTGTCACGAGAACTGTTCCTACTTCACGTCTTACGCTGTGTTTTCCTACTTCTGTCCGGCATTTGACCAACAATACAATTGCACTGTCTGCCCTGATAAATGCAGCAAAGAGGTCCACGTACACGAGACAAAGTAATCCATTCCCTATTTAAGTATAAATATATTATTTATCCAATACACTAAATTTAGAGTCTATGCCAAGGAGGAGATCACTCTTGAAGAAACACTAACTGACCTAATGAAGAAGTATGAGGTGGCAGCCGAGGACAAGCGCTCCAAGGTTAACTTGCTGAAGAAAATGCAGGCAAGGTATAGGCAGCTAAAACGAGGTCTCTACGCCACCGTCGATGAGTCTGTCAAGACTGTGTCTCGCCTCAAAGAGATCGCACTCAACCCAAACGCACTAGGCACCACCGATTTTGTTGATCGGATGATCAAAGAGGTGGAGCAAGGACCAGAGAGGAAGGATAAGGACGATAAACTTGGACAGCTGCATAGTTTCCGGTAAACCCCTCAAAATTACTTACCACATCCAATGAAATTTTAAACTTCCAACCCCCAAAATTATCCCAATCCCTTGTTACTAAAGGATACGCTTATCCTTGCCCGTTAACGTACACACGTGGAATATTTACTACTTGGTACACGTTTAAACAAATACAATTATAATTAGCTCCAAGGTCGAAACACTTGAACGGGCCATGACCAAGCCAGAGAAGCTGGCCGATGAAGTGTCAAATCATGAGATGAACGTTGAAGCAGCCATCAGAGATTTTGAGAAGGAGATAGAAGTTGAGTACCATAAAATGGCAACCGATAAGAAGGCAACAGAGTCGCACTCTGTTAGTGGTGAGCCTTTCAATATGTTTTGGTGATTTGTAAGTAATTTATTAAAAAGGAGTGTGCTTTAATACATGTACTCACTTGTAGTACAGTAAGTGCACAATCGTTGAATATACATAAAAATCATTTTACCGTCACGACATAATTGAGTTTATGTTGTTTCAGGCAACCTAGGTTACCGGGCCACTGATGCCATGACGTCAATGGTGTCAGGAATACCTGTTGTAGGGCCGCTCATCAATGCTATCGGGGACCAAGCTATGTAGATTGATGATGGATTGAATCCTTTTTTGTGAAGTAATTAAAGTAAATTAAACAAATAAATGTTATATGTGTGATTAGATTTTAATTGAAAGGGAGGGAGTAATAAATTAAAATGAAACCATGGAAATATTGATTTACAAACGAGGTAAATACAAGCAAGAAGAGACGTCCTCGCAATAAATTTTCCTGTAAATTGATTTTATTGATAATATTCTCTTAACACATTTTTACCAATCATTATTAACAGTTGCGTCTCTCTATTAACTTTCTTTTTACATTTTCTTGTCCTCGTGGTAAAAGTACTTTAATTAACACATGATTTAATTTCGTTTCATAATATTCTGCGCGCGCGTAATAATAGTATCAGTGTCATAAGTTAACTCAAATTGACTGTAACTACAATTTTTAAGCTATGCTAAATGTTTTGTCTTCGGTTTTGTATGTTTTGCCTTGTCTATATTTTCGTCTGAATAGTTTCTTTGGAACTTATTTTTGTGGTTTACTATTTTTAAAGAGACTCAACAATTTCCTTGTGATTTTCAATTTTTATGTGGCATTATTTTCTTTCCAAGGCATTCATTAATTACTAAATATATATTAAATCCCAAACGAAACGACATAACGGAAATCGGTAAAGTTTCGATCAGCTCTTTACTCGCTGCAGAGAAATATTTATAAACAAATTCCCTACGTTTTATGTCTGTGGTGTTTATCAGTTATTAATTTTGCTCTAGTTTCAATATACCTATATTTTTGTATTGTGGAACGCTTAGGATACTTAACAGTCGGATTAGTTGGTGTTATGCAATAATTTCGGCATAGTTTCGTTTCGAATGTCTTTAAATGAGAGGTTTCTAATTTTGAATATCTTTTGAAGTCCCTGTTCCAAACTTAAAGTTTCTGTAAAGTAAATCTACTACAGTCCTGAATAATTTCTTACCATTAAAATCATTACCAATGTTGAAATGCATTACTTTTGAAAAGAGGTTCAGTTACTTCTTAATAGGTTCAGTTCGCGAAACCTGTTATTGTCCCAAAACTGCTGTTATGTCAAGATCTTTGTTAAAGAAAGATGATCCTGCACTTTCTAGCGTCTTAGATTCTCTATTTGCCTCAGGAATATATTGAGTCACATATGCAAACGGGAAGACAGAGACCTGTTCTAAAAGTAGCCTTGCTTGTGGTTAAATTGTGTTTTCTGGATATGCAAGCAAAACTCCACATATCTAAATAGGTGTGGAGACTTCAAGTGTTTGGTTTAATAAGATTTTCAAAGATATGAAATGTTGCAACATCCTTTTGCTTGCATATACAGAGAATACAGAGCTGCATACCATTATGTTGTCTTTATTTTGGCATATTTTCTTTTATTGGCATTAAATGCCCCTGATCGTGATTAATTTAATGGTTCTTCAAATTTGGATTTTCGTATCCTTACTTCTTGGTATTCTTGTACGTATATATCCAGGAATTACAGGAGATCTTTTAATAGGCAACGTAGTACACATGGCATTTACTCACAGACGTAATTACTCATAGCTACACATATTTTTAATGTAGGCATTATTATATAAATATTTTAAGACAAGTTCAAAATCCTTTGGGGGTGATAATTTTAAAAGAGTATGTCTTCGATTTCTTGCGTGGTATGTATCATAATATTATAACATCTGTTAGTCAAACTCATTTGTCAATTCTGCGGGAGTTTTACATTTTAAAATTTTTTCTTCATTTTTCACGATTTTGCTACTTGGACATACAGTCTCATTTGTACACCTCTCTGCGCATAAAATATTACAAGATTAGTTTCTAAAATATTGCGAGGAGAGCGCTGACTATGGAGCTGAGAATGAGGAATGAGAGCATTTTGAGCGTGGTTGCTGATGAGCCAGTGCGGGCGCCGATGTAAATGTACTCGCCTGAAAAATACATGTTAAAATTAATATTATGCGAAATTCTGTCTTTAAGTTCATGCTTTTATTTTAAATGCCATAAGTGCAATAAATGCAGTTAATTATTATATTTCAGACCACTTCTCTTGCTAATCACATTTGAAATGAGCTTTGTGCACACTTTACTATAGTATTTAATGACATGAAACTTGTGATTTGCACAAAACCTTGCTAATATGGTTGAACTGAACATTAACACAGCAATAACTTCTTTTTAGTTTATATCACGAACAAGGGCCTTGGTTTATATTAAAGTAAACAAACCCACCTTCTAGCACATGCACATTAACCGAGACGGTCTGGCCTAGACTGGGCGAGCACGAGTAGGTGCCCGAGTCTGACGGGCGAGCGTGCTGGATGACGAGGAAGCTGGCCGTCACCTCGCCCTTCTCTACGATGACCGACACGCCGCCGCGCGGGGAGTCGTAGGATATGATCTGGAAAAAGAGCGGGAAATTTGAATTTGAACAACAATAGTGAATATGTTTCATGATTTTGGGAATACATTAGGAGGTATTTGAGTTATGTAGTACTCAGGAGAGTATGATTACTAGTAAATATTTAAATGCAAACGCTTCATTGGCTTTCTTCATGTATCGGTCCCTATAAAAACTTAACTTGTATTTTTTCATAATTATCTATTCAAAAGGTACATCAGTCATGTACTTATTATTGCCGTACAATGCGGTTTTTGCATTCTTGCTGATTGCTAAGTACACTGGATATGATTGCCAATTTACAATACAGTACTTTTCACAGGTCTAATGAGCAAAAATAAATCCTCAAAGTACTCCCTTTCATCTATCAAAATACGAGAGCTCACGGCGGCCATAATTAATTGTGAAAATCCGGTGCAGAGAGAAATAAAAGAAATAAAATCAGCCATCTTCTATTACAATCGGACACTGCAGTAAAAAGAAGCAAAACATGTACCTTTATCTACCGGCCAAACTGTGTAATATAAGACTGTATTTTGTACCCCAAATTCATAGCTGTACAATTATGTCACTGCTACCAAAGGAATTTCAAGCTTTGTTGCTTTTTTGTCCTATTGTCAGCCCAAAAGAAAAGTTGCTACAGTTGTTATATAATTTCTTCTCTATCGTGCCTTATTTTGCAGTCCTCTCGGATAAAGCTACTAATTGCGGGGCCTCCTCTTGTTCATTAACAACAGCAACGGAAAAAAGGACCAAGGAAAAGTTGGGCTTATCATTTTTTTCTGCGAGAGTTGCAAAAAAGGCACCAGACGTTTTATTGCGGCGAGTCTTTGAAGTTGGATTTGCAATTTCGAATTCGTAAAGCAATTGTGGAAAAAACATACTTTTCTGGAGAAATATATACAACTTTAAACAAAGTATTGAACAGAGATTAAAGTTTGTTACTATATTTAATGTAAGATACATATACCGGTATTGTTCAAGTTTTCCATATTTTACATTACAATATGCTTAGATTCGGATATTTTCGCGTACGTTCATGTTAGTAACTTACGGCATCGTTGTGCCTCCAGAAGATATACGACGGCGGCTCCGGGCTGTCTGAGATGACACAAGTTAGGTTCATGGTGCTGCCCTCATTCAGATGGACATCAGGACCACCGAGGATGGCAGTCTTCGGCTCTGAAAGGTGTAATATATTCATTAGAGGTCTATATTTATCAATATTGTCCGATATAACAGGTCCGGAATACTGGATATTGTTAGACTACCGTTCATAAAAAGGGTACCATTGTAATTCTACTGACGTC
>LR140513.1:0-16500 GCA_900659605.1 Tisbe holothuriae | reverse complement strand
TTCTTCAGATCACATGTTCACTCTCTGCCTGTCAGAACCGGACTGAAGAGGAGAAAATTGGGCTCAAAATGGGCAGAAAGAATAAATCTCAGAGGCCGGTGAAGCGCTCCGACTCTATATAATTAGCACTCCATACTACTGTACAGGGTAGCTGATATGTATCGAAACATAGTTTAAATGGTCATTATCTCATTACTGGCTTAACCAATGTTCAAATTTCTTTTTGCATATGAATTCCCTACTCTTCTACTACCTTAGAATCAAGCCATGCTTCATTTGAACCACTGTGCACTTCACAGTGGAACAGAAAGTCCATGGCTCTAGAAAAAATTGCATCAAAAGGCAAAAACTGATGTTTTCGTCCTACTTCTGAATAAAGAAAACACCATTAATTGGTTGTTTTAAGCCTTGATTTTGATATGGGACAGTTATTATGCATGTTTTAAGTGGTTAATACGGTTAAATCTCATTATAACTTACCATAAAGACATATATGTAGCTTTTAACTGAACCTATCAAAAGTGCTTCAATACCACCTAAGTTTGCCTCTGCTGTACTTTTTAAAGATGCATAGGCTATAACTTTTGTCCCAGATGAAGCTAAGTAGTCATGTTAACGGTATTCTAAAATTTGAATGCCCCTTATTTAGTCAAAAAATTTGGTTTTAGCTAAGATAATGAAATTGGAGAGAGCTTGGCTCGCCGGAGAAAAAGGAAAGTTTTAGTCATACATAAGAGCCAAAAAGCTAATCATATTGGTCATATTATACCTTAGTATTGATGTAGTAGTCACACACGACTTGTTATAGAAGTTTCATGCAGATTGAATTACTTTTAAGGGGTCTTTGAAAGGTTATAAGTTATTATATAAGCAGAATTTTGATTTTCGACCTCTGACACAAGTGGCAATTTATGACATAATTACCCTTAAAATGCATTTGATTAAAACGTCCTTTTTATAGCATAATCTACGATAATAGGCCTTACTTTGTGCCACTTTATAGCTACCCTACTCCATGTATAAAAAAGTAACAGCATATTTACTACAGAAAAAGTGGCGAGCCAGAGGCCTTCTGACACCCACTATGTTTGGTTCCACTGAGATGGCCACAGTGGTCCAAATGAAGGAAGGCTTGGTCAGAATGAAGATATATAATGGCTAATGTCATGGCAAAAAGAATTATTTAGTTTTACTGAACCATTCATGAGAAATCTTGATTTTGTCGATGTTTCAATACATATCAGCTACCCTGTACTATTGTAGCTCTTTACCCTGTACATCTAAATTATTCTTCTGACAGATCTCGACTTAGGTAGGAACATTGTTGAGAATGCAGTGTATCCTGAGAAAAGGTATTAATCCCTTTTCTCAGAGTGTATCTCTGGTGGAAGCCACTGAGGAGTTAAACTTGTGTAGTGTTGATGCGGATTGAACTAAAGTCTTTAGGTAGAAGTAGGTGCTGTACTGATAGGTGCTGTACTGAGGCAGGGGGTATAGCCATCTAGGTAGAAGTAGTTAAGTGCTGGCTAGATGGAAGGTCTAAAAATGTTTTGCAGCACTTATTAGTTACATTTATTATTCACCGTTAGGCGAAAGATGCAAAAGCCATAGAAACTATGTACGACACTATACAAGGACTTTAATAAAAATTTCTCCCAACAATAATTATCTTAGTTATATATGCGAATAAATTGTTATTTATATTTCATGTTTCTTACATATTCTAGTTAAGTCTCTAATATAATAATTGAAGCAAATCAGCTTCATAAAAATTATCCATCTACTCTACATTAAATTCAAGTCCTTGCGTATTAAAATACTAAGTTGCAGTATGGATTCCACTAATTAAATGATCTGCATTAAAGCTTATCCATTCAAATCGTGTCCACCTTCTTCACATCAAAGCTGATGAGCTGACATCCCCAGCACCCAGTCAGGATAAAGCCAACCACCACAAGCACGCCCACGGCCAGACCCAGCATCAGCAAGGCGCCCACTACGCCCACTCCGAGCAGCACGAGCAGGAGACTCACCACGAGGAGCACGCCCACAATCAGGAGCCTCGGCAGGAGACACGCCCAGTGGAAGAGACCGAAGCGATCGAACGGCTCGAAGGAGACTTCGTGCGGGTGAGACATGCAGTGCCAAAGTCGGAGGCGCCCAATCAACGACACCTAGAGAGACATAATGACGGTCATTAATGATAATTTTATTACTAATTAACAGGTTAATTAACTACTTCTTGCAATAGAGAAAGTACAGGAACACGAATGCAATGATCAGGAGCCCCAGAATGGAGACTCCGAGTGCCACGCCCACCCCGATGAGGTTACCCGCCTCCGCGAGCAGGAACGCGCACAGGAGCCCCATGAGGAGCACGATGCTCATGGCAAGGAAGAAGAAAGCTTTGATGTGCACCTGGGGAGTGTTGTCCTCCGAGGGGATGTGCTCAGCAAGCTCAGCATCGGCCTTGGCGGTGAACTCCACGATCCAGTTCGAGTTCTTGTGCTGCGGGGCGAGTGGTGCCATCACGATGGAGTCTTCGTGTTCGGAGGAGGCCTTGGAAGACGACGGGTTCTTCGGAGGCTCCATCTCAATGGACGTTCCAGGTCGCTCGGAGGTGGGCTTGGGTGGCACCGATGCCGTCGGCTTCTTCGGAGGTGCCATCTCAATGGAGAAGTGCGACTCGGAGGCGATGTGCGAGTTGGATGTCGTCGATTTCTTCGGATTCATGGGAGACTTCATGGTGGCAAATGCTCTTATCCCGTTGAAACGATTGAATCCGTGATCGTGAATCAACGGTTTTGAGTTCACCGAAGGAAAAACCGAACAAGGAATTTGAATTTTGAAACGCAATCCCCGCGCGTGAAAAGGGAGAGCACCATAAAATATATATTAAAGTGCTTTATAAGCATGCGGAGTCGCTCAAAGCGCGCGGATTAGAGGTCGGCTGAGGCGAGTTTTCTCTAGTACAATAGTTCATGACCGACTCGACTCGATCATCGAGTACGACACATGTCTGCCAAAAGCTGAGAGGGAGAGAAGAGAAACTTTGGCGTCTTTTCAGTCTTTTCACTCTTTTCCTGAGTTTCCTCTTTCTTTCCGCTTTCATCAGCCAACAAAGACGGACGTTTGACTAAAGTCTTCCCAAGTAAGTTTGATTATTAACCCAAGTATATAATTACAACTAATCAAGACCTACAAACCATTTAGGCACTATTTTAAGCTATAAATGATTTGATTCATGGTGTGTTTCCAATGATATTTTATTCTCCTTGGTTACGAAATAACTGACAACAGTATAGTCGCTCTGTAAATCGGGTATGTCCCCCAATTGTTGCACAGATTTAAAACCTCATTATATAATAAGTATTCTAACAGCTTTTAAAGTCACAAATATAAAATATATGCAATAATAAAATGGCTCATTCTGTAGGTATGCATGTTGCTTAGGTAGGTACATTATTGATGACTCTTCTTCTTACAACCGCTCTCATGGCCATGTAATACCACCCAATCTGTGACTGTGTCTTAATTGTCTTTATTCTTTTAGTCCCACCCTACAATCGTATCTCAAATCCGCCTCTATCCCGCCCATCCCGCTGCCCACCATGTCGGTGTCGTTCACGGACGCGGCCAAGGAGCTGGACGACCTCCAGTCCGAGCTGAGAAGGGCCGAGGTCGAGCTGGCCGAGGCCAAGGCCAGGGAGGAGTTCATGGCCCAGAAGAAGACGCAGCTACACAAGGAGCTGGAGACGGAGAGGGCGCGGAACCGCACAATGGCGCAGGAGGAGCACGCGACGCAGCAGCAGGCGCGCGTCGTCGAGCAGGCCAACGATAGCTGCATCACCGCCACGCGCGCGCTCAGGGACGCGCTGCCCATGCTCGAGGCGGAGGTGCGGGCGCGGGAGGCTCAGGCGGACGAGCTGCAGAAGGACCGCGAGGCGCGGCACGAGCGGATCATGGGCATGCGGGAGGAATATCTGGCCGGGTGGAAGGGCACCAAGGAGTGGAAGGTGCGCGAGCGGCAGCGGGAGGCCAAAAAGGAGGAGGAGCGGCTCGGAGAGAGGCTCCAGGAGCTCCTGTCGCAGCAGGAACAGGCGCGGGAGACTGAGAAGCGCTTGCAGGAGCTGCGTAGCCAAGAGGCCGCCATGGTGCGACAGCTCGCCTCCGAGCGGTCCGAGCAGACCGAGATGGACAAGGAGCTCGAGGCACTTGCTACGAGCGCATCGCAGCTGCGTGACGTTGTGCGGGAGAAAGAGCAGGCGCAGAGGGAGAAGGAGCAAGCGCAGAGGGAGGACGACATGGAGGCTCGGAGGCTTCATATGGAGCA
The DNA here is from genome assembly GCA_900659605.1 of Tisbe holothuriae. Taxonomy (NCBI): domain Eukaryota; kingdom Metazoa; phylum Arthropoda; class Copepoda; order Harpacticoida; family Tisbidae; genus Tisbe; species Tisbe holothuriae. The sequence continues at coordinate 12,167 of LR140513.1, read as the reverse complement.
GGAGATCGAGGCTCGGAGGCGCCAAGAGATGAGGATGCGGTGGCAGAGCGAGCAGCAGCAGCAGCTGTCCAAGGCGAGGCGCGTCCTCATGACCGACTGCTCCCCTGATGTCTCCTTGAGGTCGTCCAGAGGCTCGGTGACGCCCAGGAGGCTCGTGGATGTGCCCGGCGGACTTGTGGGACTGGAGGAGGAGAGGGCTGCAACGCCCATGTCCACCAACTCGTCGCCGCTCAACACGCCCGTGAAGAGGGCTTCGTGCCACCCGTCGTTCGGAAGCCCCGCTAAGGTTAATTAATCACTTAATTATTGATCAATTACTATTTACTACTAATTATCTTCGCTCTAGATTGCATCTCCTCTCCGCAACATGACGATTCGCCAGGAAACTGCTTCCAGGGTAATTATTATTAAACATTCATATTTGTTCCCCAACTTAAATATATTCCGCATGTTAGGTTGCTTCCCCTCGGACTCCGAACATTCCCTCGCCATCGCCGCAGACTCCGAGCAACTCGTTCGTGCGCAGCCCTCCGGCCACGGCAGTGACGCAGGAGCTACATGCGACCACGCCCGCACGTGCGCCCATTGTGGCGCTCTCGCCCCGCAGCGACCCGTCGCCTGACAAAGCGGCTCCTCCCATGGATGCGCCCATGCCGCCGCAGTCGCCCCTCATCTCCGAAGACGGCTCCACCCCAGCGACACCGGCTGCCAAGATCACTCAGGAAGTCTCCAACACGGCCACGGAGACCCCTACTCGCATGGACGTGGTCATCCCGTCCTCCCACGCCATCCCCTCCCCGGAGATCATGCCGCCGCCTCCTCCGACTACCACCGCTCCCGCTGTTCAGACCGGAGGCGGATTCAACCTGCTGGACTTCACGGCCAGCGGCGACGAAGGCGACAACGACAGCTTCCTCGGAGGCTTTGGAGGACGCAGGGAGAGAGGTAATGCCGGGGCTGGATTCCTCTTCGGAGGTGGCGATCAGCAAGAGAGGAACAGCAGCGGATTCGGAGCCTTCAACTTTGGCTCTGCCTTCGGAGGCGAGAATGATGAGGGTGGGAGGCCGAGCGGAGGATTCAGTGGCTTCAATTTCTAAGTGAACTTTATGATTACTACTAAAGGGCTAACTAAAGTAGCTAACATTATTATATTTTCCCATCTCGCACAAGGTAGTTAAAAAGTGATGGTAAATTAACAATATATTTTATCATAAGAGAGAGATGGTGAAGAACACTGAATTTAACCCTAAAAAGAACATTGCAGAAAATTGCAAACGCAAAAATACGAGGTCGATATTCCAAAAATCTGCGAAGAAATAAGGTATTTTAAACATGAAAATATGAATCGTTGCTTTGGGACTTTCTAAATTGGTAGGAAATATTTAGGAAAATGTAAACCCAGCTCTTTAATGTATATTAATGAGCGCACTAACATTATTAACAAAAATTCGTTTTTGACGTCAAATTTGGAGAAAAAGAGGTGTCCCAAGCAATCCATAGTTTGTAAAAAAAAGCGCAAACATGAAATACAAGATGTACCAATATTTTATCCAGAATCAAATCCTCGTTTGTCCTGCTAGCGTGTGCTTGCTTTTGTCATAATTTTGGAGTCAATTTTAGCCATTGCTCTGAATTTATGTTTTATGTTCTCTATGCTCATATATATCTTGTATAGGGTAAATTGCACAGGTAGTCATTTATGACAAAAGACAATCATGTTGCGATGCATGCTCTACGGATCAAAATTACTGCCACTACCAATCTTAAGCAACACTTTGGCAGCCTCGTTGCTAAAGCCAGGTAGTAGCTCTCTGAGTCTGAAGCAACAAGACTGCGGCCGGCCCGATCGTCAACAAAGCCATATTCTCAGGTATGAAAAGATCGTTTTTTTCTCCTTGCATCCCCCTAAAGGGAGCTTTCCATGAAGGAGAAGAACAACTGCATGGCGCAGGTAGCTGTGCGCACATGCGCGTGTGTGCGCGGCTTCTGCGGCTGGCTGCTCTACACGGACTACCTCGGGCACGCCTTCACACACAACAGTTTTCAAAGTTGTGGCAGCTGAAGAGGAACAAGAAGAAGGAGGAGGGGGAAGTTTAAAAAGAGTGCAACTCTCTCCGCAAGGGTTTTAATATTTTGCACCTGAGTTATTATTAGTGGATGATGTGCAAAGTGTAACACAATTATTTTAAACTCTCTGTGCAGTGAGCTTACTTCCAGTGTTGGTTATAATAATATCCTTTGTTCATGAAAGGTAAGCCGATAAAAACGACGGTTACACAAGGACTTTCTGGAAGTCATTATCATTAAGTCACTTTAAACACTCAATTGACTTAAAATCAAGTACTCCCATTGAGATGAGATGTGAATGAACTCTCCTCCAAATTCAAGCATAACTTCCACGCATATGCACACTTTTAACCATCATTGGCCAACCGCAATTTCCAATTCCAGAAATTATTCCATAAAAGCTTTTTCTTGTTGACTGATGATCACTGCAGCAGGTGCTCCAAACAATGTCTCGTGATGTCGATCCCTCCAGTTTCTCACGAAAGAGAAAAAAAAGTTTTGTGACAATTTATGGCGAGGGAACGGAGTAAATAAACAACCTCTTTTATGGCTATCATGTTGAAGTGAGTACACCACCTCTTTGACCGGCAATCCCTTATCGTAAATGTTCACTTTCACCCTTGCTGTGCTTTACACATGGTAGTGATAGCGTAGGACGATAGTAGTTTCCATGATATAAAAGTTGAAAGTTAGTTGGAGGGATTCCTTCATTTGCCACGCATGGATGAGCAGAAAAGAGAACAAGGGAGAAAAATTATGCCGATTATGCAAAATTATTCTGGCAAAATTTCAAAAGACTTATCGAGAGCTATTAAAGTGCAATTTACGTCATTATGAAAATGTATCCCTGCATTGAAGTTAATTTCTCCAAACGGACTAAACCTCCACTTCTCATTTGTGCTTAGGGAAGGTCATTGCCAAGTCTGCTTTCAACCGCCAAGTTCGACAACATGCTCTTTCTTCTTTCTCCTTTTTGGGTCCCTCTCCATACCTGTGTGAGCAGTGCGCGGCCACCACCGCTACAGGGCAGTTTTTATTTCTAAAACGTTGTCGTTACGTAACGAAAAATCTTGTTTGTACATAATTCTCGCCCTATATTTTGTATTTATACTGTGTCACTCGACTAGTTCCAGACAGTTTTTGTCATTTACATTATAGCTTTATGATCTATTAATGGATTAACTTCGCCCTTGAATGGGTCAAACTCCTATAATGGTACATGCACATGACAACGCCCCTTTCTCACGCCAAAACAGAACGAGTTTTTAACGTAACGAGAAAAAAAAGAATTGCACAACAATGCAATGGGGTATCAAGACCTGGAAATGCAATTTCAGTTTTATTGATGTCGTGAGATTTATGCTGCATCTAGACGGCAAAAGATAATCTTTGAATTTGGGACAGCCAGCAGCAATTTCTATGGATACGCAGTACTGTAACTTTATGTAGTTTATGTCGTATGGTTACGGTTTACGCTCATTTTATTGAGCAGAATTCCATTGCGGATGTTATTGAGCTTTTTGGAAATAGATTTCTTAACGGTTGCAATCTTTATCCATTTCCCTTCAGACATGTTCAACTTTTTGGGGTTTCAATCCCCTCTATTCATGGTCTTGGAATTTATGAGATTCATGGCATTTCCTGCGGATTTTCGTCATGACACATTTTTTAGACGATGAAAGAAGGAAAACGGGTTCTTCATTCTTTCTTTTCATGCGCTGGGCGGAGATTTGAACGAACTTCTTTGTTGCAGAGAATTGCTACCACGAGCAGTAGAATATCGTTGACGTTGAGTTGTTGTCACATGGATTAGGGTTGAAAAGTGTATATTCAAGTTAACTTTAAAAGTTTCTTATGACTGCCGTGAAATTATATTCTTTTCTGTGTTTCAGTGCAAAATATCTGGTAGGCACTCATCTGCTAATGCATTGACATTACTTCTTCATCTAATTACAGTTGTTAAATCCGCAGTTATAAATGACTCAGTATTCGCCAGTATTAAAATGCTGACTCATGCCAGTTTCATACAGATGAAAGTATTAAGCAAGCGAGAAATCTCTTTTCAAGGGGAATATAATACCTTGTTTCAGATGAAGCCAAGCATAATAATACGATGCTTTGAATGTACGTAACCACCATTTATTGGTTTTAAACCAGTTTCTGCTTGAGACAAAACAGGCCCTTCTTCAATTCCAAAACCGTGGGAACCGTTTCTTTCATCCTTTTATTGCAGAAATAGCCTCGGGTAAAATTGTGCTGTTGTCCAGGCCTACAACTAGAATATGCACAAGATATGATTTACCGGATAGACACCGTTACAATAAATAGATCATCTTGTGTCACGTTTGCACGCAAATACGCGGATGCGGGGCACGTGGTGCAATTATTAGACAATTTAAAGAGTTCGTGTATTTCAAATGTAAGGCGTGTGAGCACATTTTAGAAACAGTAATGGAGAGAATGAAAGCAATGTCTTGAAATGCAAATGCCTAAACTGTGGTCACATTGCAAATATATTTTATGATCAAGGCAAATAATTTTCCTGTTCACTATGGAAGATAAATGCTGGATTTGTGGCGACAAGTGTCATAAAAAAGAGAAAATCGGACCACCAATAAAGTGCTAATTCACAGTTTTTAACAAGAATGGAGAATAGTTCGCAAAGCGGATGAACTATTTTACACTCTTTATAGGTGGTAGTATCAGGATAATTAAAAATATACGTCATTTATTTTGGAGAAGTTTAGCCGACAGGCAGCTGCATTTTTATACTATTAACACAACAAATATAATCCGGTGGATATCACGATACGTACCAAGTTATGGAGATACATATTTTACTATATTCATACTCAACAACAACCATGTACACGATACAATCGTTACTTGGACTATGTTGCATTGACCCCCAACACTCAGAATGAAAAGGTGTTGTTGCAGCTAATCGAAATCCAATCTCAAATTCCAAGCAAAGTTGGGAAAACAAGCTGGGAAAAGCAATAAAACAACCCCTCTGCTTCAAGCTTTTTTCATGGCAGGTCAGATCACATGCAAACAACCCCGTGTTTGCTCCCATTTAAAACACTCTTGAGATAAGCGACTCCCTTCACTACCCTCTTTGCGTCTGAATAAACACCCCATGGCCTAACTTATCTTCCTTGAGGAAATTAAATTAATTATGTTCTGTAAAGCTGCCTACTGCCCTTCTTATCAGCGATTGTTAAAAAGCCTCGATAGTTTGAAGTGGGCGTGATCAGCGTGGCAACGATGAAGAAGATAAGGAGAGATGAGAGACAAACAAACAGAGCTTGATTCATGATTCTGAGACATTTTTTGTTAAATGGTCTCCATTTTTCTCCAACCATTGAAACCAAAAGACCGATTCGAATTGTAGCTTGCGCTTCTCAATTCCATGCGTTTATTTATTTATTATTATTACTCATCATGCTGCTGTTATGTTTACTGAAGACAAAATCGATCGACAGGCCGGCGAAAGATTGTAATATTGCGACACCCTCTCGGACAAAAAGATAAGATTGTGTCTGCTGCTGCGAAATGGGAATGTACGCACTCTAAAACAAAGCTGGACATTGCAATTATAAAGACTAAGTTAATGCTCGATTCAGGCATATTAAATACATTCATAGTAAGTTTAAAATATTACTTGCAACCTGTTCCAAAACAATGATTGTCACTGAAACATTATATTTCCATGGGAACATTATTATGATTAGTCTTATAACTACGAGCAGTAAACGCGTGCTGTAGTGTCGAGGTGATTCGTCTTCCCTTGGATTCTTTCTTCTCGTGTGCATTAAATTCATATATCCATACACCAGCTTGTTGTTGTTTTAAAGCTAAATCAGTGATACATAAAGTCACTCGAGCATTCACTCCCTGCAGCAGCTACCTTCCTTCGTAAGGTAATGACGGTAATAATAACTGGCTTGGTTGCGTCTTAGCGTGTGCCACTGCCGTTGCTACTATACAACCACTGCTGAGTGTAACGAGCTATTCTCCCATAGAACGTGCTAACTGCCTTTCTTCGTTCTTAAAGTGTTGAAAAGATTTTTGGTTGAAAAAATGTTCATTTTCGCACGGCTTTAATAATGCTATTCTATTTTTCAGGTGTGTGGAGAGTTTGGAGGATGACCTGATTTGGACGCCGCATCAGAAGACATATCTCCAGCAATGACTGGCTGTGATCAGAACAATAGGAAATAGTGCCTTTCAAAAGTGACTTAATCATGAATGAACTCAAAATACTCTTTATGGGCCCGCACAGAACGCGGCCAGACGGGCACCCTTGCCGCAACATGTACCTGAAACTACTCGTCCTAACCCTGCTCTCAGCTGCAGTGTTGGCAGACACCATCTTTGAGGATGCGACTGTGACAGACACCCGCACACTCACCCTGGAGGACAGCCCGTTCCTGTTCAAACAAGATGTCTTCGTGGAACGGGGCGGGCGGTTATCAGTGGAGCCGGGGGTGGAGCTCAGGTTCGAACCGGAAGTGGGCATCACAGTGAGGGGCGTGCTCACCGCTCAAGGCCGTGATGATGCCAAGATCCGGTTCAGAGCTGCCGAGCATCTAGTCCAGCAGCAGCCAAACAGAACAATCCGCCTCGTGGACGGACCCAGCCCTAATGAGGGCATAGTGCAAGTGCTGGAGCTCGGCTCGTGGCGGTCAGTGTGCACAAACTCAAAGAACTGGACCGCTGTGGACATGGAGGTCGCGTGCCGGCAGCTGGGCTTCACCGGCGGGGAGTGGTACCACTGGTACCCTCATCTCAACGACACGAGGCAGATTCTGTACCAGGAGCCAGGTAAGACAATATTGACTGGCATTGAAGCGTTGCCTTGGAGCATTTTTTGCTGTCCCGTTTCCGCCGCTTGCTGCTCATTCAATCGTAGCAATTTTCTCTTCTTTGGAAAAAGGAAAAGTCAAAATTTTATTTTATTTTTTCTCTCGCATCATCCCCGCCCTGGAAAGGAGACAGCTAGGGTTGACATTATTTGTTCTATTACTAAGGGAAACAGCAGAAACTGGCATCCCTGAAGAGCTAAAACGTGCCTGACAAAAAAATCACAAAGGTGTCTCCTCCACCAAAAACCGGTTGCTTCCCTTGCAAAGTTTTTTGTTCATCCAACATGATAATTTAATCCAGACCTACGACTCACGTTCCTCCTACAGGGTAATGTAATAATAAAGGTTATTTTTACATGAAGGGAGATCACGTCACGTAACGTAGCCATTCATACTGGATGGTTGAATGCTCTGAATGAATCATAATATCATACCTTTCATTTCCTACTCCCATTGAAAGGGAAAACAAACTCGTTCTGATGAGTAATATGAAGGAGTAAATAAGGTTAGCAGACTACTGGATCATGAATGTTTTCACTCTTTTCCATAAACCGCAGTGAATCCTTTCAAAAACATATTGACACAGTTTGAAGTGGATTTGTCAATCTCAATTTTTGATTGCAAGCTTTGTAACCACACCTCCTTCTGTTCCAGAGTCAGACTTTTTAGCTCTCATCTTTGTGTTTTCTGATGGATTTTCAGGCAAAGAATGTCGATTTTGGCACGTCCAATTTCACGCTTAACTTCTCGTCAAGAAAAAGAGTTTTACAACTGTGTTCTATAAAATATATTGCATATTTTGTGTGAAATAATTGCTGGCATCCTCTAAAATCAGGCCATAAACTAATCCTTTTGTCCGTTTCGAAGCTACATTTTACTACCGATGACAATTATGATTTTTGCAGAGCGATACATCACATCTATTGTGACATATTGCTACGAGGGTTGCTATTTTGAAGCCTAATGTGCTAATCAGTAGCGTACAACAACGTTATGGTACATATGAATAATGGCGCACTCTCAACCCTAACTTCTAAAAACGGGTTCTGAACCAGCAGCCTTGACAGTATCTCACTGTCACAGCATCAGCGAGCATGATAATATGACCTCCCCAGTGATACTATCACATATAATGACATAATCGCTACCAAACCGTTGTTTTCGGAACAACAACATAATAAGATCGTTTAATGAGTGCGTCCTTTTCCACGGTAATTTCGTGCCATAAACTTTTGTTTTTCACTCCAGTTCTGACGAGCACACTCCAAAAGAGGCGACTTCCGGTGGAGCAACAAGTGAAAACAAAAGGAATTAAAGACGTTTTGGAGGAGCAAATTGTAACAACTTAATATTTTGAGCTCACTGATTTATGAATTTAAAATTGTAAATTGTATGAGCAAACATATTAAAAGAACTTAACCGGTTTCTTATTTAGGCCGCTCCCAGACTGGGGTTTTCATAAGCAAAAAGTCCTTGAGTTTTTCACCTCCATCCTCTCCCTTGACTCAGCTTTACTACTCATGCTGTGTTGAGCAGAAAAAATACTCCTGCGTTTTTTTTCCTCAAGTGGAAAAAACTCCAGTGCATATTTTTCTGCTCTTAGTAAGGCTGAGTTGAGGGAGAGGATGAAGGAGAGAAACGCTGGCACTATTTTCCTATGAAAACCCCAGTCTGGGAGCGGCCTTAGGCCGCTCCCAGACTGGGGTTATCTTAAGAGAAAAGCCCCAGAGTTTTTCACCTCCGTCCTCTCCCTCCACTCAGCATTACTAATCAAGCTGAGTTGAGCAGGAAAAATACTCCAGTGTTTTTCTCCACTCAAGGAAAAAAACGCTGGAGTATTTTTTCTGCTCTTAGTCAAGCTGAGTTGTTGGCGAGAAAAACCCCAGCGTTTTACTCCAAAGAATACCCCAGTCTGGGAGCGGCCTAAGAGAGCTCCTACGAGAGCTCCTACATGGGAGTGAAAGGAGGAAGTTTTTCGGTTAATTCACCAAAAAACTTCCAAAAAACTTCCGATTTCCTTCTTGCAATAAGAGAAAAAGAGGAAGTTTTTTGGTGAATTCTCCTTTTTCCTTCCTCCTGACACACACTCACGCCTTGTTAGCTGAAGAAGTTTTTTGGTGAATTAACCAAAAAACTTCCTTCTTTCCTCCTGTGTAGGAGCTCTCTAATGAGAAAGCGTTATTTTACCGAAGGAAAAAAACGAAACTTCGTTTTCGGTTTCGGTGAAATAATGCTTTCCACAAAAATAAAAACTTATTTCAGTTACAGTTGAGTCAGTTAACCGTGTTGTGTAATGTTACCATTATACACGTACATATAGTGTAAGGCATGGCTGCGTCAAGTGCAAATTCCTTACTAGATTACTTTTTATGCTTAGGTTTTTATATATTCGTTGCTAATCAGGCCTGTCCAACATACTTAAAAAGTTTTATAAGGCTATTTAAACCACTTAATTATATTCCAGACCATCCCAATGTGTCCTAGTCCAAACCCTCCATCTTCCAACCCAAGGCAAACGCATCCAAGCTCTTGAGCTTTGCATCGACAAGAAAGGATTAAAAATCATCATTGGCTACAAATACGACTGCATCCAAATCCTCCGCATTCCCCACATTTCAAAACTCCGCCACGTAGAACTGGACCAAACCCATGTCATCAAGGAAATCCGCGCCCCACATCAGAACAATATCTACAGCCACAGCAAGTTCCTTACGTGCGAAGACGACCTCCTAGTCGTATGTGAGGAAAACAATCCCGGTGGTAGAGGAAGCAGCTTTACAAATGATGTTCGAGTGTATGATCTTGGCAATGATGAGGGGCTGCAACAGGGACATCTGTTGGCTAGTTTTGGTCATAATGGCTGGTGTCACTTTGCTGCTCTGGATAGGGTGTTGTATGTCAATGATGCCAGGGAAAGAGTGGCTGCATATTCATTTGACTATCTGAAAGAGAAGATGAAGAATATTATCTTCTAAGAGTTGCTGATCATGTTTAATAACGCATTACACACCTCCTCTACGTTACAAATGTTGTTAATAAAAGCCATAACAGGATTGTTCTATTGTTGAGTATCTTAATACGTGTAATAAAGAGCTGGGCAAGGATTACCTGGAGAAAGTAAGAGTCAACGAAGCGGCCGAAATGGTTTTTGAAACCTATTCCTTAGTCCTTGCAACTGCTATACACTGTAGTTATGGAATAAGTAATACCTTCTTATTTGCATTAAACCGCAAAGCATATTATCAAAATCCCTGTGTTAGTACTCCATTGATTGGTTAATACTGCAGCAAACACGCCCAAAACGGAGTAATCAAAATAACATCAGACCCTAATGAGTGAGTGTTTGCTGTGTTTATCCAATTTAATGTAACAATATATGTGATTATTGCAAAACCTTAGGAATATATATGTGATACCACGGAGAGTTATACTCCCGGCAAGTTTCATTTGAATCTACTGTCCAGGATGAAATAATCTGATTTAATTTTGTAGATATTAATGCTTCGAGTATTGCTAGTAAATACGATTGTAACATATAATGTTTCTAGTTTAAGATATGGCCTTTCACCAATTTTATGTTTTATTTTCGACTCACATAGCCCATATAAATGTATGTATTTATTAGTTTCATTGCTTTAGATTAGTACATTACGACGCACCAAGCTTTGTAAAAGATGCCATCAAAAGGACGCTATCAAAAGGACGCCATGTTTTCCCAAACTAATACCAAAACCAGCATCATTAGCTCTTCAACTTTCGAACTGTTGGCAGCAATGACATCCGCCATAATACTCACTACCTTTATTTTAACATTATTGTTTCATAATTCATTAAGTAATATGTCTGGAATGTCAGTCATGTTGCAAAGACTTATTTCAAGATATGATCACGTCCGAATTCTAACTTTTAATGTTGCTGTTCCATTGGATTTTCCAATAATATCAATCAATGAAGAGTTCAAACAGGAGCCTTTAAACTCTGGGCAAGGGAGTACTATCTTGATACTTAATTTAACGTTACCGTCACCTGATATTGCAAAAATATTGCTGTCAAAATTGGATCCATATACGATGGACAGATTGATGCTAATAAAGCCACATTGCAGTGAATCGGTTCGGCTAAACTTTGACCTCCCAGAGCAAATGTCCCTTTTAACCATTTGCCCGAATGAATTGCAACATGGCCACTATTACATAACCTCAATGAAGAACAGAAACTTCAAGTATCCCAGTGTTGAACCTACTTTTTCTGGCTATTGGAACGGGCATCGGCTTATTCTGACTTCCAGCAACCATGAAAAGGATTTTAACACGGAAAGATCACGATCAAACTTGAATCTCAATGGATCAGATTTGAATGTCATTACGTTTCATTATCCGCCGTTTAATGTGCTTAAATCGGATGGAACTTGGAATGGCATTGAAGCAGGAATTGTCAAACTTGTGGTAATATTGGTCGGAACAATACCGTAGAATGGCTTGTTATTGCCTAATATTTTAAGCTAATACAGTACAATATGAACACTACCTTGCACGGTTCTATATACTGTAGGACTGTTTGAAAGTGCGAGATTTTTTGTACTCGTCTTCAGAAACTTTAGCCTCAAATAGGTTAATAGTGATGTTAATGATAATTTATAATTAAATTTGTGTAGAGTTCCGCTCTTAATGCCACCGTCAGATTCCACCACGTGCAAGATGAACACCTCTGGGGATACGTCTTTCCCAACCAAACAGGCAAGCAAGCACGACTAAATTGCGCTTTAAAACACGAGATACGAGAACACAACTGCGGCTGGTATGCGTCATCCCGTAACAAAAACGAATCTCGGCGGGATATTGTTTTCTCCATGTTAAAAGATTAGATAGGGTCACAGGCACAATAACTTTATGTAGCAAAATTATCGATTGACTAAGTAAAATATTATTAAAATCTACTGGAGAGACGTGTTGTACCATTTTAAATCACTAAACAAAATGTGAAGAAATGCACAGTTTACTTAATACACTGTCAAATATTACTTAACAGGTAACGGCGTCTATGGCGTAGTCCTTCGTAACGAGGCCGACATTGGCATGGCAAACCTGTTCACCATTGCAAACCGGCTGCATTTCCTATCCATGTCCAAGCCGTATTACATTGTTCAATCATGCTTTATACTCAAGGCGCCAGAGCAGTTGCCAAAGGTGTTTGCAGTGCTGATGCCGTTTCAGGGGTTGATCTGGTTACTTA